>CBVK0100723653.1:0-20427 GCA_900067695.1 Picea abies
CATCATAAATCTCTGTACTGTGATGATGTCCCAAAGTGGGGACATTACAAGCATGCAGAGGTGTCTGAGCAACACTCTTTAGATAGTAACTTTATAAAGTGATTTTATAAAGTACCTTTTTATATTTAATGACTTAAAGTGACTTTTTAAAGTTGAGTGACTTAAGTGATTTTAGTCATCTCAACGAGATATTAAGTCACGACCATTTATCTCATAGGGGCAAGATCTAATATATATCGTTGGATATGTAGGGTTACAGTTTTAGATGTTAAAGGAATTATAAAAGGAGATCTAAGGAGAGTGAGAGGCACACAATGAGTGCATAGGAACACAATGAGTGCATAGGAGCAAGAGGGAGTCTTGCTTGTGTACTTGTGACTGAGTGGATAGGCCTGAGGAAGTGTGCAAAGGCGCAACAAGGAGATATCAGCTAAGTGGGCTAGGCTATTGTTGCATTGTAATCCCTCCAATGGGACATTATCCTAGGACGGGAACCCGTGATTTTATTTAATAAAATCAAAATCATAATTGGATTTCCTATGATGGTTTTTCCAGGGGTTATTTACCCGAACATCTTGTGCAATGTGTGTTTGGTTTCTGTTTTAATGCTTCCGCAATTTAGCATTGAGTAACCTAGTTGTGCTTTAATTGACTAAACATATTTTATTTAGAATTAACTACCAGGTTTTAGGTTAAGGAAATTTAAGAAGCACTAGCATACAATTATCATGAGCACAAGCATGAGTTTTCCATTGGAGAGACTTGAACCTTAGTGGGGACATTAACAGTGCCCCACTTTCACCAACCCGACAATCCATCTTGAGAATGTTTTAGTTGTACAAAAAATAAATTTATTAGAGTTTTAGGTGAAAGGTTTGCTTCAATTGAACCTAAGGAATCCAATCAATGATTTTATGAGGATAAAATGGATTGAATAAATATAATGCCTTTACAAAAGATACAGATAGTTGAGACCCATGGATTCTTAGCAAGAGGCTTGCCTTCATCAAGGATAACAAGGGACCACAATAGTCAACGTTCAACAACATAGAGATCAAATCTAAAACTCTCTCCTTACTATTGTAAAGAGACTTGATGATTTACCAAGCCTTCTAAAACATCTTAGCCATAAAATATCCATTTAACTAGGTTTAGTGTAAGAAGGGTATGAAAGTCAAGACCTTGCCACCCTTTCTTCTTGTAAGATGCTTCAAATACAATACAATTCACAAAAGGATGTTATAGGTCTTATCCCTTTCCACAATCAAATAATATATTTGTGCATAATTCGAGTCCTTGTTTGTGCACATTGATGACACATGATCCTTCTTGATCTTTAGGAGTGCATCAAGTGCTCCAATCCACTCAATGGATGCTTCTTTTACCTTCTCAATTAGCCTAGAGAAAGGCATAAAGAAGATTCTCAATATCAACATAAGTATTTTTTAAGGGGACAAACAAGAGGAATGGTAGACTTGGGTATTTTGGTGTAAAACTCAATAAACATCCACTAGTGCAAATGACCCGATGAGCCATTTTGCAGATCCTCCTCAATCATATTGATTGTTGATTGACACATCTTATTGGGGATTCAAGGGAAACAAAATTCATGATAATTTGAAATTTTGACGAGGTTAGATCCAAATTCATCCTCATCAACAAACCCTTCTAGGCAAGGGTCATTAACATTGTGGTAATAACATATATTTTCCTTCCATTGGATATCAAACCTAATGGCTAGACAATAGGTGTTTAGTTTCATCTTCCTAAATGGTGAGAATGCAAGGGGGCATTATCAAGCGGCTTTATAAGGCATTATTTTTAATTAAAATGTGCCCAACCTAAGAAAGAATATCATTTAAAGGTTCCTACATCCGAATCAATATTACACAAATAGGTGGATATCATCAATTACTAGTGGGATCCTTGCAATCCATGCGACGACTTACTCTAGAGATAATACACATAAAATTAATATCCATAATCAAGACTATGGAACAATATACCAAAGAATATTTATCGACCATGGCATCAATGATAGAAATTGTAAGTGAGGGATTGCATAAAGAATTTAAGGAAATGGGAGAAAAATCAAGACCTTGAAATGACCAATTTACGATTTAAAAATAAGTCTCTCACTAAAGAAATTGATAAATTAAAATGTGAATGTAATGAACACAAATACATAAATAAACACCATTAAATATAATAATAATAATAATAAAGTGAAGCAACACATCTTAACCAAGGACATGACCAATCAACCATCGTGACTAGTCAACATGTATGAGTATATCGTCACACAGTATTGTATCAAACAATTTTCTATCATCTATCTTATTCATTATTAACTATATATTATTTATCCTATATGGATTTCAACCTATTGACCTTCTTATGTTGGATATTCCTCTATAAAACAAAATAAAATATGCTTATATTGAAATCTTATCAACCAATAAATCACCAAAAGTATCAAAATATGAAGATTCCAAAAACAAGACACAAGATACGAGGATGCTTTATCATCATCCCAATTATAATAGTGATTGTATTATTCAACAAACTAACCAAAGATGAAATCAATATTATAAAGTAAGTGAAGATCCTATTATATTGAAGAGAAGCTAACGTGTGGAATCTCATCTTTTCCTATATCACAAAATTCCATGCCACATAGTTTTGCATAAAATTGAATTAGGGTGGTTTGACCCTTTCACAATACAACAATTCTACTCAATGCTTCGTAAGTCGTATCATCTTGTGTTGTCAACCATGACATCTTCAAGAACATAGAATCATGAGAAGGCATCACAAGCCAAAACAAAGACATAGTTTTTTTTTTCATAAAATGCTTTGAGGACAAAGCATCTTTGAAGGCATAGGCAATGTAATGAACATAAATATATAAATAAACATCGATAAATAATGATAAATGAGGTGACACGTCTTGACTAGGGGACATAACCTAACCAAGGGACATGACCCATTAACCATCATGACTAGTCAATGCTTACAAATATTTTGTCACATGGTATTGTATTAAACAATTTTCTATCATCTATCTTAATCATTATTAAATATATATTGTTGATCCTACATGGATTTCAACCTCTTGTCCTTCTTGTGTTGGATATTCCTGAGTCAATGAACTTCGTTCATTTTAGTGAAATAACAAAATTCAACCAAATGATGAAAAATCACAACAAGAAAAGCAAGATCTTTGGAATGCTAATGAAGGTATGATATGAAGTGTACACACTATGATGTAAATTGGAAGAGCGGTGTAAAAAAGAAAATAAAATAAAAAACAATTAGAAGAATTAGAGAAAATGATTTATAACTTACAATTCAATGATCAAGCACCATCTTTACAAAATATGTAGCAATCTAACATGACCAAGAGTTGAAACAACTCGATAAATGAAAACAAATAATTCAAAAAGACAAATGGAGAAATATCGACGAGACTTTAGCAAACAAAAAAAGGAAAATTGATTAGCTAAAAAAGAAAATTCAAACTTCAGTTACCGAAGTTAAAAGAATTAAGAGAAAGGAAATTTCAATTCCAAAAGTTGACAAAGAGATATCTATCAACCTAGTTGAATCAAGAATGATTTTGGAAGCAAGGAACAAAGTGTGGATAAAGAAACCTTAAAAGATTTAATCAAAGTGGAAAAACACAAGTTCCCCTACCAACAAATTATCATCCACTGACAAAACGACATGAGCACATGATGAAGATTTAAATATTCAATTTAAAATAAATTAAGAATATTCTAAAATCAAGATCAATAAGAAGCAAGCTACAATAGTACATTATCATCACCCTAAGCACAAAAATGATCACATGGACCAATCAACTTACCAACATCAACAACACTCATGACAAAGCTCAGTTTACATTCTAAAATTTCTGAACTCTAATAGAATTTATTTCCAAAACCATGATGGGAGTCATAGTCAAAGAAGTCCTAACAAAATGTCCCATTATACAATGAAATCAATCTAAGATGGATTTACCCTTCTATATTGAGTCTGTATTATTTAAATCTCTAAAGATCTTATCATCTTATTTCCTTGTCCTAGGTTAACAACAAAGAATATCTCATCCATTGGAAGAATTATTAGTTGAGACAAGGTTTTTCCATTGACAATTACTCTTTAACCCTGCTTTGAGGACAAAATAATTTTTCTAAGGAGAATATGTAATATAAACAAGGTGTATTACATATAATATCACAACATAACAATAAATATAAGTGTGATAGTTATATTCTCTCCCAATAATCACAACCCTTCACTTGACCGATCCTTTCAATGTATATTTATACAAGTCACAACAAGTCTATGGTTGGGTGGAACGTTCATCCCAAGTGGTTGGCGGCACAACTATTTTAAATGATACATGTTTTATATTGTTTATGTGTTGCATTATGAGTTTAATTGTTGTGTATTAACTATGTATTTCAGAACAATTTATATGTTATTGTGTTGGGTTATTTAAAATGCTTTCATGTTGAATTTAGTATGTTGTAGATGCATTTCATTAATGGTATCAGACAATAGTTAAATTTGTGTGTAATCCATAGCTGATAAGCTACAGAAAATCAGTTAGCAGAAAAATTTAATTCTATGAGTATTTCCACATGTAATGGACCTCAACTGGGTTGGGGAACATTACAGTTTTAAAGTAATGACATATTTATCAATGTCGTGGAGCTCTCGCTATCCAAAACAAACATTGCTTTCATTGTTTCATCCCATAGAGGCACAACTATAGCCATACACCCCCATTCACATTCCCATTCTCAGTTGGATTACAACGAGGTATCACCTTTATATTGTTTGCATCATCTCATCACGTTTCATATCAATATCAATATTTGATCCTTTTGGATTACATGAGTTTGTCCTATTTGTTTTAGATATTTGAGTGAAAAAACTACTTAGTCCATAACACTTGGTCAAAACCTTTTTAAAATCAATTTTCACGAATAACATGGGAAAGACAATAGATCAACCTTAATCCACAGCTTCGTAGACTACCATAATCTTATAAAAAACATAATGGTCTATGACATATCTCATCTATTTAGAAGGATATATTTAACTTGGTGTGTTATGATATGTTCAAAATGTTATGGTCTCTCAGTTAGTAAACAACTCATGGTCCTCAACTTTCAGTATAAACTTTATATTCTACATGTTAGCACTAGAAGTCACACCTAGACTATTGTAGGTGTAAGCCTAGTACCCATCATAATATAAATGGATTGAATGGTTTGAGTAGGTGGATCAACAGGAGAAGAGTAAAAGGGAGGGCATCAAACCGTTTTCAAATACATTCTATTGGGCATGGAGTCGTAACATTCTGCAGATCACAGGTAATCAAACTGCCTACCAGACAAAAGGATTATGCAAAGATGGGTAGAATAATAGAAGGTAAAAAAAATAGAAGAATATCCACATAACATAGATCCTTTTTGTAAAATAGATTAAAGAGTTATTGAACAATAATCAATGATTAACATGAAATTACCACAAATCCTTTGCAGCTCATGAAACCATTAACCAAAGGAAACTTTTGAGCTTCAAATATGTAAATATTACTCAAGCAAGATGATAAGAAATAATGGAAACAAGAGAAAAAAAATTTAGTATCACAACTTTCATGAATCTCTAATGACATATATGCCTACAACACATGCCCTCATGGTTACAAATGAGGAACTCAATTGCTCCTCTAGCTCTCTCCTCTCTTGGATTGTGAATCCAACCCCTTCCTTCTCAAAAACCACTTTCATATATAGTGAATGATCTCTATATACCACAAGGAGGTATAAACGAAGGATCTACATAGGATCCTCCTCCATTTAGGAGTCTTGTTACAAAATATTCCAACAAAACCTAACAAATTCCTCTTTTTCAGAATCTTTCCTATTGTGATAAATTCCTTTTGAAACAGGTCATTATGCTTGATATGGAGATGGAAAAATTGTCCCTCATGTTAAAATAACTCCTAGGAGACCATTCAAACCTTCCATGACAGTTGGCAGCCCTTCCATAGCTCACATTTGTTAGACTATTAGAGTTGACAACGCCTGTGAAAACATGCGCTGTGAACTTTCTTGTAGGTGATGATTTTAGATTTTCTCCAAAAATACAAAGTGGGCCAGGATGAATTTTTGTGTCCTCCGTAAGAAATTCCAGAGGAACCCATATGGATATTCAAAATTTACAAGCAAAACAATCATTTGTTGTGTGCTAATGGCTTACAAACTGTCATACATTACCAGTTCATAGCCCCAATGTTGCGAACATTCTTGTAGCAGCCTATTTTTCTTGATAAAGTCTTAAAACATTCCAAAAATTATCTCTAATTCCCCAAACTATTGTAACAACCTATAATATTTGTACATGACTAGAAGAGAACATCCCAACAACTAAACATGGTTTATAAAGCATAACCGTCCTCAAAATTGCAAAATGTATCAAACGCAAAACTTGTCAAAAACTGATATTGGTTAAGGCAGTTCAATTTGTTAATTTTTTAACTTTGGAGCTTCTCCTGGTAGCAACTTTAGCGAACATGTCCATATTTCTCTTGGCCAACTCTTCTTTAAAAGGTTGTAGTTCTTCCTTTAGCTTTCTGATCTAAGCTTGATGAGATCTATTTGGTTTGTAGATGCTTCTTTGATCAATGGATCAGAATCAAGTAGTTGCATGGCATAGGGTTCTGTCCTTACAATTCCACCTCCCTTGTGATATTTTTTATGATGTTCACTATCCATTATGATGCCTGTGAATGCTTTCTTTGAGCTTTAATAATGGGTAGATGTATGAAAACACAGAATAAAAGAAGCTAGGGTTTTGAAGATAAAGTGTTTTCAATAGGATGACCTTGTACACAATTTTTATACAACTCACTTTATACACATTAATGAATGAGAAAAAGCATTATTCAAATAAAAAGACTGAGGAAAAGCCACTGAAAATTATAATGAAGGGAGACAAAGGTAAGTACTTGAAAAATAGGTTTTTATTAGCATTAAAATTTTATTAACATCGTCATTACACCTGTAATTTAAGTATGCTCTCATAGATGATCAATTGCACACTACAGAATGGACAGGGGTATAATAACTCTGTTAAGTTTGCAGTTTTAGAAAGATGCAAAGGACGAGGTTTTAACAATGCTGGAACAAAGGGTTCATGATATCTTGTTTGTAGTGCTCTGTGAGCCAGTTCATAGTTCTAGGTGAAAATTATGGGAGCAAGTAAATTTTAAGAAGGACAAAAAATGAATGAGGTGAGAAGGTGGTCTGGTTTAGTAGGAATAGTTGAAAGCATATTTTAAGTGAATTTTTCAAGTTGATAGCAAGACAGTGATAGATCACAATGCCTCTCTGTAGCACCAGGTTCGCAGTGCCTAAATATAACATGATTTGCACACTTGGAGGAAATTGTTATAAACTTTTATGACATAATCCCTGATAATTTGTTTAAAATACCATCTCTGAAAACAATGAGATCTTATTTGACATATCCATAAATGAAATGATGGAAATGAATGCATGTAGTACTTTGAATGCACCGTGAACTCTCCTAGTGACTTGCAACACATAGATCAAATATGATTTGATAGCTAAACGGATAAAAGGTGACAAAGGAGGATTTTGCGTACAACATGGAGGTGTGACATGTCAATGTGATGATGGATATTTTCAAATATGTGACTCGTGATGGTTTATTCAACTTGTCATGATAACAAAGACATAACCCAAGGACTCTACACCAAGGCCAAAATAAACTTATCTTATTTAAATCAAAATTTGGAATATGACTATAGCAACAAGTCATAAAAACCTATAACTTAAGAAAACCTATGACTCAAAATCAAAATTGAAATGATTTTTTGACCCTTATAATTCTATGTGATAAAAGTTGGTTTGAATATTGTCCCTTGGTAAGTTATTATTGTTATCATTATTATCCTCCACTAATATTTTGAATTGGAAATGCGGCCATAATTATTTTTTCCTTTTTCGAATTTGGTCTTAGAGATTAATTAAAAAAGTAGTACAAGGATATTTTCATTATTTTACTTGCATAAGGATCTGTTTGAGAAATATTTGCAGAGTTGACAATTCCTCTTTTGATATTGGTACCGATAGTCTGTTTGAGAATTATTTTCAGAGTTGTTAATTCCTCTTTGTATATTGGTAATCGTTTCATTTTTAAAAGTTTTGAAGATCAGTTCTAGTTCCTAGTAATGCCGACATTTTGTTTTAATCACTAATGGAAAGTGGAAATATGGATATTCCTTGTTCCTATTCTAGAACCTTGAAGGTTTAAGACTTATAAGCATTAGGGTTCATAAGAAAAATAAAGGAAACATGGAGATGATTGTTCCTTTTCTTTGTTTTCCTATATTATAATTGTAAACGTTTGTATTGTTTTAATATTTTTTATACACACTAATATTACTTGATATTTTGTAATTATAAAAGAACAAATCCCTAGGGAACTTCCCATGGAGGAATACATGGTTGTACAAACATATGTTCATGAACATGGAGAAAATATTAAAGATCAAGTTAATAATCCAATGGAAGATGATGATGATGTTAATAACATAGTTGAAGAAGATAGGACAAGTATATTGATCCAGGAGACATTTAATAATGATAGAATATATGATGATGGCAACCATCTTGATGGTGTTTTTTATATACCTGTACATGAGAAGGCAAGTCAACCTATTTATGAAGGCTCCAAAAGAAGTCTTCTCTATGCTATATTGTTGCTGGTGAACTTAAAGGTTATGAATGGTTTTTCAAACACTTGTTTCACACAACTAGTTTGCAACGCACTGGTGTTTTAATTATATCTCTCGAATTACAAACTGGGTTAGGTTGAAATTTGGTCAACAAGTCAATGCCATTATCATTCTCCTCCACAAAAAAATTAAGAAAAACCCACATCACGGTTTTGGAGTTATGATCAAATGTTTAGAAGCAGTTGCTCCAAGAAATGAGTTCGCAACGTCCCTGTCTACCAGTTCGCAGTGCCAAAAGGAAAAAAACATCCAAAACCACTTTCTCGACCTTCAAACAGGATGAAAACCCTCGTGGAGTACTTGATGGCCCTAAGGATATTGTGGATGTTGATAAGTCTGAATGTGAGTGCCTACAACCTATCCAAGCTACAATGCTCCTCCTTAACTAGTTCGCAGTGCCAACTCAAATATAGCTTGCACACTTCGAGGAGACTGTTAGTTGATGGTATAACATAATCCCTAGAGAAATGGTTAAATTGTAGGCTTTGAAAATGATAAATCCTCCTTGACATGATCAATCTTATGTGTTAACACTACATATTAATAATCTCATCCAATGATTCATTTGGGATGGCTTCTTGATATAGTTACATTAGATCCATACCCATGAATTCCCAAATGAATTTGTAAAACTCACACATGAATCCATAAATCCATAGGGATTTTTTATTGGCCATCTAATAAGGGCATTGTATACTTCACTAAGAGCTAGTGGTTGGTCATCTGATGTTCTTGTAACCAAATGGAATTATTTTTGCAACAAAATAGAAAATGAACAATGATAACATAAAATAAACAAGGAAACAAGGGGGGCACATACACACCCAAGGGTAGAGTACACTTGCAAATTCAAGTAATGGAGGTATACCTCTCCAATGAACACCAAATTTTGGTTTATTTGTATTGATAAAGTGATAAGAGATACACATGAGACATGGGAGCCCCTATTTATATCCAGAATGTGGTAGAGATCTTAACAAAACCCCAACTCGATGCTTAAATCACTATAATAGTCATTATGTCATTACTATGTGAAGTGTTTTTTCAACAAATGTAAAATTATTACAAAACCATGAGTTTACACACAAAATATATCATGCACATGGAGTCTAATACTTACAAACAATGTTGTGGTTAGGTACAAAACATACTCTCTAGCTTAGAAAATGTTTGTCGCTGAATAAATATGCAAGCAATAAAGGTCGATGCTAAAAAACTTCTAGAAAAATTAAAAAGAGTGCCCACCCTAATAAAAGTTGAAAGTTTGTGGTGCAATAGTTACTAGAAATAAGAATTTGGATCCATGTACAATGTTAGATTTCCTAACTTTGGTGGATAAAACCATGTTTTAGCTCATGAAGCGATTTTTGAAGAGTGTGCACAAAGAAAGAGGATGAACTTTATAACTTAAGTTACTTAAAGAATAAAGAGAAAGATGTGAACCCCAAACCACTTATGTTAAAAATCATTGCTTCAACCAAGTGAATTTAAACATAATTATTTATAAAACATGAAAGGATAATGGTGGCATTTTTTTTAGTCAACGACTAGCCAAGATAACAATGTACTACAACATGTGCTCATGTGTTCTACCAAAAAAACTTGATCTTGTACATTGCAATTTGCCTCCTGTGAGGATTTCTCCCCTTTACCTCAAAGTTTCCCTTGGGATCCAAAATGAATTTACCTTCCCAATTTGCGAGGGGAACCTTTGTTTAGGTGACCATCCCATTTTGCGAGGGGAACCTTTGTTTAGGTGACCATCCCATTTACACGCTTCTTCTCTAGGAGACATGGAAGACATCTTAAAGTTTCCCTTTGTCAGAAATTTTTAGTGCATAGGAAACTTCCCCAATTTATGTTCTCATTCTATATGGGCCATAGAACATGTGATAAATATTTTTCCTTCCTTGTTGTTGTAGAGTGGTTTTCTTATGGCTACAATCAGACAAGAAAACATATCTTCAACTACAAACTTCCTTTTGGAGTAGTGTTGATCAACCTATTGCTTCATGTGGTTGGCTACCAGGGACAAGTTGTCCTCAAGTGTTAGTAGTAACAAGGACTCTAACATTGTGAATGACACAATGCTTCGGTGTTTGGGTTTCATAGCTATATAATGCATTGAAGAGGGTCATTTTAGTGGAAGAGTGACTAGCCATATTATACCAATATTTTGCAAGATACGATCACCTTATATATTTACTTTGCTTATCCCCTATATACATTTTAAGACATCCCTTTAAGCATTAGTTGATTACCTCAATTTACCCATCTATTCAAGGGTAATATACATTACTCATATTAAAAGTGATCCTTGCTAATTTGACAAGTTATTTCCACAAGTGATTGGAAAACTCAAGATCTCTATTACAAATGATGTAAAGGGGGATTCCATCAACTAGCTTATAAACATGCTTGAAGAATAAATGAACAACCCTAGAAGTTGTCAAATTGGTCTCCAAGGGCATGGAATAAGCATGTTTGGTTAAACAACCAACCACCACATATATCACATCCTTACTTTCCAAGAGTGAGAGACTAATGATGAAGTCCATAGATATCACTTCCCACTTTCAATTGGGGATGGAATGAGGCTCAAGAAGACCGACACAATGAACAAATTCCACTTTATTATGTTGGCAAGTGTCACATTCTACCATAAACTAGGTTATATTAGACTTTAGTTTTGGCCAAAAAAAGTTGGAGAAGTTATAAGTTTTTGGAAACCCATGTGACTAGCCAAGGGAGATGAATGTTTATGTTGAAGAGCATGTGTAATAAGAAGACAACCAAGCTAAAAAAATTATATTATTTATGTGGCATCCCTACTTAGCAGTCTCAACCAAAAGCAAGGAGCCACTAAATGAGGCATCAAAATTTCCATCCTCAAGAGACCAGTTGGCCATAATCCCAATGGAGAAAGGTATCCCATAGAGGTATTGGATTATATAAAATGCTAGCAAGAGTGTAATAATTAAAATGCACTAGAATATACAAGCAAAAATTAACATATTTCATGGAAGTCGAGTGCCCATTTTCATAATTAGTTGCAAACACACACATAACATGCAAAACATGCAAATACATATATTTCCATAACATAAAACGACATGAGATTCATACATAGAGACAAAACACTTATATTTGAATAGAAATAATCTAAGAGACTAGTTGTGTATGAACAATCTTCTACCCAATCATAAGCATATACTGTAGATACCACCCCCACGTTGGACTATGAGGCTACCAGGGAAAAGGAACCAACTACAAGCTTTTAGCTCACTCAACCCAACCCATTTGCTCTCATATCTAAGCTAAACTACACACTACAAAGCACTCTAGGCCTCTCATCAACCATCAAACAACCATGGCACTATCTTCCACTACCCCATACAACATAGAGAAGATGTCCCCTTTCTTTGGTCAATAATGCCTTGGGAATATTCTTATGTCTAGTGCTCTTTAGTATAGGCAAAGATAGTTCACTATGCTAAATGCTTTATGGGAACATCTTGCAAAATAACACTTGGCTCTCAAGCTCCCAATGAGAAATAAATACACACAATGAGTGAAGGTTTCCCTAATTTACCAATCTTTATGCTCTCCTACAACCATCTATATCCTATCCAAGGTTTGCAAATTATTCTTTCATAATGTTGCTTTTGGTCAATTTATAGAGTTGATGGTTAGCAATGGAGAACACAACACAAGCAACATAGAGCATGAATATTATAAAGTGATATAATGAATGAATGACAAAGAGAGAGTTGATGGAACAACAATTAGCCTTACTTATGACAGGAAAATGAAGTACTCTTGTGTTTCCCCATAATGATTGTACTAAGCCCATTCTTCAATAATGAATGAGAATACTTCCCCGCCGACTTCTCACATGCATTTGATGATTGGGTTCTGTTGACTGGTCCAAATGGCCCATCGAGCAGGTAAAGGAGAATGCTCAATGAAAGGTCCCAATTAGACCTACTCTCATTTGGGATGGCATTTATGAACAATATGTGGGCATGGTTGTCACTAAGAATTAAAAGAAGAAAAAGGGGAAAGACAACAATTTCCCCCCCAAAGAATTATGATTAACTCTAAATCTAAAATAAATAGAACAATCTAATCTAATCTTACTACTCCTAACCTATTATGCATGAGCAAATCTAATAGATGAGCACAATTTAAAATGATATTTAGACAACAGAAACAGTTCATGGAAACCAAGAATTTGTTAAAACAATAATATTTCAGATATCATCTCAAATAGTTGAAGAGGAGACCTATAACATCATCCCTGTACTCATTAGAAATCACAACAGCATAAGCATTCTAAATATTAAGCACAGAAATAGTTAGTATGATCAACACTTAGAAAAACTTAAACAACAAATACATGTGTAGAGTAGTCCTATGTGTATAGTTCTGACTTCAAACTCCTTATGCTCTTCATATATTCATAAATAAGAGTATTATCAGTCTATGCAATGGGAAAAATTCCTCCCTTACATTCAGTGAATTCTCTTTTATAAGACAAGAGAGACTCCTCAGCGCTTGTGACAATTCACTTTGTTTTCCATTTTTCTTATCATTATACATTTTGAACTTATTTTACATTTTCAAAAATGAACATGTGATCATTATAAATGGAATCTAAAGAGACTCTTGAGTGGTTATTCTCACCCTAAGGCACTTCATAAATGATATTCATTTTAAAAATATTATAAACTATTCCCACTTGTGTCTTCTTCTATTCTTCGACTTATTCTATGTGTTTTTGGTGTTACTCTATTGAATAAGCTCATCACATAAAAAAAAATTGTATCTCATCCTTCTAATGTTCCCTTCCAGGTTCCATTTCGACTCATGTAGCTTGAGATGTGGTTGTTTGAACATTGCATGTCATGTTTTCCAATTAAGTTTGAGCCTCTTTTGTTTTCTACATTTTCTGAGAATTTATGCCCTCAATATGTCAATAATTTTTGTGCCATCTCATTCTATTCTCTATTATCTTTCTAGGGAGCTATCATGGGCTTGACTTCATTTCTGGTAGCCCCGGATATGGTTGCCTGAAGTTTGCACAGTCAATTTCCCCCTAGATCCATGACCTTCTATTTTTCACATTTTCTGGAGTTTTCGTTATTGTTTTGGCTTGAAGTCTTCTCCCAATGCATTCTTTGTCTCAATAATTTTCCAATGAGGTATCATGGGCTATATTTTGACACATGTGACTCAATATACGTTTGTTTGAAAATCAGTGCTCAACAACCCTTAATCTGCTTATGGGTGAATCTAGGTCATCGATCTTCAACCTGCAAATATTGTACCACATGCAAGAGGAAATTCAATATTGAATGGTTAATAGAGATTTATCCCCTTTACCTAATTTGTATAAGAACCTAGAGAACGCATAAGACCTAGGGCTTGTGTTGTAATTTTGGCCAATAATCCTAGTGAAAATAGGAAAATAAAATAAAAAGAAATAAAAATAGGAAAATAATAAAATTAATTAAGTTAACCTATGTGAAAGTCAAATTAATAAAATTAAAAATAATAAAATTACCCACACCCACATGAAAATGAAAAATAATAATAATAATTAGAAACTTACTCCCCACCCATGTGAAATTCAATTAATAAAATGATTAATCAAGCAACAAAATTACCAAAATATCCCCCATAGTAAAACATAACCCAAAGTTCATAAAATACAAAAATTAAAAAAAAATACATGGTAAAAATACTACTTTGATGGCTTACCATGGGATTCTAATGGTTGGAGTGGTAAATGGAGGACTTGACTCCACTCTTGCATGGGTAACCACTCCGGTGTCATCGAACTCTGATGGTCGAAGTGCTAAATGGAAGAGTTGACCCCACTCTAGTGGGTAGAATGTTCTGATGGGATGGCTCTTTGATGGACTAAGCGTACTCTGATAATATATCTCTCCAATAACATTAGACTCTGATAGTGTAAATTAACACTAAAATAATACAACTCCATTGGAATGACATGGTCGGAACATGAGAAAGGGTTGACTCCAATGGTGACTTTCAATGGCTCCATTCCAATGGACCATCAGAATACCATGGTAAATTTAGCAAGTAAATTATGATTTTGATGGATGACTCTGATGGTGAGGGTATTATTAAATAATATACAAATTTACACCCCAATATTAACCAAAGTGTGATGTATTTTGATGGCTTGTCTTTTCGATGAGCTTGAAATATTAAATTCATATTGCTAAGTTTTCAAGGGTATTTGAGGAGGGGAAGACGAAATTCTAAGGATGTCGGGAGGAAGGGATTCCATGAATATAGGAGGTGTGTCCTAATGGTAATTCTCAATGGAACTTACCATGAAGTGAAGGTGAGGACCAATGGGAAGAATCCTAGAGAGAAGTCCCATAAAATATTACATTCAATTTTAAGGAGTGAGGGATAAAATGAAAAGGCTACATTAAAATTAACATGAAACTAAAATGTAATTAAATGATAATAATATACATCCTAGGACTTAGGGGATAAATGGAAAAAAAAAAAATGAAAATGAAAATGAAAACGAAATAAATAAATAAATAAATATAAATAAATAAAGTCAAATTGTTTAATTTTGCAGGGCATGAAAAGAATGAGAATGTACATATTCTACATTAGGTTTTTAGTAAAAACACACCATGTAACCAATAGTGTGCTCATGTAATTGATCCATGTAAAAACAAATTTGACCCATGTAAAACATTTTAAAGTGAACTTGATTTTCCCCATGTAAAAAATAAATATCTAGGGTAGCTTTAGGGGAAAACCATGGGGAATAAAAACCATGGGAAATTACAATGTGCAATCAAACCATGTGGTTTTGCAAAAGCAAGGGTAAAATACAAATGGAAATAGATAAATACAAAAATAATAAATTAAATTAAAAATAAAAAGAAAAGAAATTAATTAATTAAATTAAAAATAAAAATATACAAAATATATACAAAATATATATATATATATATATATATATATATATATAAGTACAAACTAGGAAAATAAGGCCAAGTTACACATCAGTCATGGTTCCATTCCCATCATGGTTCCACACTAGTCAGGGTTTCACACCTAGGGACCCAAAAAATAGAAGGTATACCATGTAGATTTCAAGTAACCAGACGTCAAGGTGGGTAGTTAGGTCATATGGCGATCAAGAACACTCAGATTCTGATGCGACGAATGTAAAGAAACTAGGGGAAAAAATAGCATGCCATGCAACAAATCAATGTCACAAATAGTGAATCATATAATAAAAGGAGATCGATGCAAACTATATGCATGGCACATGTCAATATAGTGAAGTTGAACATTTCATAGAGAAAACCTAATAAGACTGCAAAGAGAGTGAATATGATTAGATCAAGAAATAGGTTCTTACATCAGGCAACAATGTATGAAACTGATTACGACAAATAGCAAGCAAGCATTAGGCGACAACACGATAAGGACCTACATTCATGAAGCTCAATAGGCCTTGGGCCTAGTTTTTTGGAGAGAGGGGAGGGTAAAATAAGAACTTGGTAGAGATCAATCTGAAAAATCTCACTCCTTTCAGACCTCAGGAAAATCGCAAGGGACTTCACTCAGTCATCCCGATGAGACAATCCAAATGAAGGGAGTCTGACAGTATTTCGGCCTTCGAGTTTCGGACCAAGCACACTCAACACTCTAAATGACGGTTCCTAATAAAGTAAATATGATGAGCTCTAGAGATAGGATTGAAGGAAAGGTGGATGTGATAGCCTTGCAAGCTTCAGACCTCAGGGAGACAATAAGAAAAGGTGAATTTGCTTCCTAATGAGGGGGAGCATGGTATGGATCAAGATTCTGGACAAGGATTAAGGTTCTGACCTCATCAATGTAATGATGACAGAAACAAATCTAGTTGAGGTTTGAGAAAGATAAGGTTTATTCCATAATGTTGATTGTTGGCTTCAAATGACAGGCAAGATCTGCATAGAGAGAGGTCTAAGCAAGAGGAAGAAGATCAAGGGATTCCCCCATATGCATTTCAAGGTTGGAGTGGTCATGTAAAATAAGTGGCTCTCTGAACTTGCTCATGCAACCAAAGAAAATATGAGATTAGTTATGCGAACAAAAAACACTAAATTATACCATAAACATCACATTCCCTGCCTTCAACAAACTTATAAATGAGTGTTGGTTCTATTCAAAGATAATCATGGGTGGTTGTAGATGAGTGTCTAGAAAATTGCATGTGTCGAGTCTCAAACTCCAAGGAAGGATTAGTGATATTGTGATTTAGGCTAAGAGTTTGAAACAGAAGATTGTGATCAACCTACAAAAGAACAAAGATTAAGACATTAAGCACAACATGCAAGCAAGAGGATGTAGGATTTGACTTATCCATTTAGAAAATCTTCAACAACAAAATCATTCAATACAATCATGAACCAAGATCAAACCCCCAACTCCCTCAAGGTAGAAAAATAATTAACATTAGCCTCGAGCAGTAGAGGATAAGGCATTAGAATTGAAATTTTAGTGGGGGGGGGGGAATGCACACATCTATCCTATATTTATAGTGTTTATGTGCTCACTTTTAGGGCCAACCTATAAAGACTAGTTGGGATGACCTGAACTTTCTGGTTGGGTCGTCTAATAGAAAAAATCATACATCCCCATTCCTAAGGAGTTAAAGGGAGTTACATACACAGTTGGAAAGGTGTCGGAATAAGATTTCCAACCATATAATCTATGCTCCTATTTGAGCTATCTATTTAGAGTAAAATTTCCCTCAAAGATAGGGTATCTAAACTGAGCATTGAAAATCCAAAAACAATGTTTCCAACAATGTCCATCTTGCAATCTTTATCTTGGACATTTGTAGTATCCCCCTATATTTGAAATCAATTACAAAAATATTCCTAACAATCACCCCCTTTGTCATTTATGGAAACCCTTAGTCAATTTTGATACTCCTCATGTCTGCAACTATCCTTATGTCTACAATTCTTCCTTTGTCTGCAACTTCTCCCCCTTTGACATCAATGGAAAATGGATGCTCTCTCAAAGGGCATTGGGTAATGCATTGTTCCAATTCCTCTGTTGGTCGACTACAGTTCGTTTAAGGATGTGGATCAAATTTTTGTTTATGGATTCAATCAGGCTATTTCCTTGAGGGTAATAGTTGGTTTCATGTTTTAAAATGATCCCCTTTTCTAGAGAAAATTCAGTAAATTTTAGCGATGAAAAAATGTAGCATTATCAAATACGGTAGTGTTGGGTACTCCAAACCTGGTCAAAATTTGTTGTTCAAGAAAATTAATTACCACTTCAACATTTACCTTAGTTAATAGTATTACTTCCATCCAGTGGGTAAAATAATCAATGGAAATTAGAATGTACCTGTGTTGTTTAGATGAGTGAGCATTGATCTAACCAATTATGTCCAATCCCCATTGTTCAAAAGGCACTTCGACACAACAGGCTGAAGTGGAACATTTGTTTTGTTCTCTCTTTGGGTTGACTTTTAGTGAATGTCATAGCTCTGATATTAGGCATGAGCATCCTTAAATATTATTGGCGAGTAGTACCCATCTCTTTATATGTTATGGGATATGGTCTCTCCCAAAAAATGATGTCCATCTAGTCCATCATTCATATATTTGAGAACCTTGTCAGCGTCTTGCTTCTCAAGACATCAAAGCATAACTTTGTCATAATTCTTCCTGAACAAGATACCATGAACCAATTGATATTGTGAATACTTCAGCCTTACTTCTCTTATTTGTTTGGCATTAACATGATCAGGAGTAGTGCCATGTTGAATATAGTATTTGAGATCATTATACCATGAATTCTCAATTGATGGAATATAAGGGGCTTGTTGTGTAAAGAGAGTTGGTTCCTCTAGCCATCCATCTTCTTCTTGATCTTCAGAATACATGACTTTGGTTGCTAGCTTACACAGTCGGTGACCCTTAATGATGGTTGTTGGTTTGAACTCAAGGGAATACTCCTTTAAATCGATCATCTAGTTTCATCGCCTCTCCCGCAATTCTCTATGCACAAAGAGAGATATAACCTCTAGGTGAGGGATGATCACCTTGGTATGATTCTTCAATATGTAAGGTTTACACTGTTTAATAGCTTTGTGGACAAAAAAATCATGTTTATCCACTAGTGGATAATTCATTTCAGCGCCTTGGAGTCCAGTGCTCATAAATACTATGGGGCACGTGTTCACTTGTTGGTCCTTTTGAGTGAGCATTGTTGTAAGAGAATGGTCAAAAGAAAAAGTATACATCAAGAACGTTTTAGTAAAATCAGGACTCTGAAGAGTAGGTGCATTCGCTATGGAAGATTTGATCTTCTCAAATGCCTCATTTTCAATAGATGTCTATTTGAATTGAATGTCTTTCTTTATCATCTATTGAAGGGGTTTAACAATTTTGGCAGAATCAAGAACAAATCTTCTCACGAAATTGATTTTCCCAAAAAAGGACTGCTCAAACCTTCTGCTATGTGAGGTGGGATTTTCATAATGGCATTGGTGTGTTCTAGGTCAACATAAATCCCATTCTTGGAAATAATGTGCCCCAATAGTTTGCCTTCTGAAACAACAAATATGCTTTTCTTGGGGTTTAGATAAATACCATATTTTTTGCATCTTTCAAAAATCTGCTTAAGATGCTTCAGGTGATCAGATCTTTGCTTTGAATAAATTCAGACATCATCGAGATAAATCACCATGCTATGATTGATTAGACCATTAAACACTATGTCCATTTCCCATTGAAAAGTAGCACTAGCATTGATTAGGCTTGTTGTAACATAGTTTAAATTTTTTATAAAATCTTAAAAAATCTTATAAATTTTTTAAGATTAGGTGATGGAGTTTTAGAAATATTTGAATAAAACTTTCAAGATATTATAATTTTGAAAAAATAAGTTTAATGGTTTTTTTTTATTTTCTTTCATAAAATAAGATAAAAGCCTTGTTTACGTAGTTTAATTTAGTTTTAATTTATTTTAGTTTTTTATTAATAAACGGGCATGATTGTAGGAGTAATCACGCACTCTGTAGATAATATTGACGACCCTTATCCAATATCCAACTACCAATCAAAGAATATCCATCAATTTTGGATTTTTCTCATCTAAGGAAAATTGTGAGCCAAGATCAATGGCCTAGATTATTCGCGCACGAGATCAACGGTTCCTGTCTAATCTCAAAATTTCATATCGGAGTTCTTAACCCCTTGACCATTCCAAAAGGCCTTATCAATGGATGGTTCAGATCCATTTGTGACTCCATTGGGCACAGTAAAGATCAATGGTTCAGAGTTGATCTCGCAGACCATTTTCTTGAAATTCCTAATCCACTTGCAGCTTCGATGGGTACCTACTGATGGATGGCTCATGACTCATTGCAGTCCCCTCGCAAGATCAATAGTACAAATTTAGTTCTGATTTTTTCTATCAAGGTCTCCTCATCTAACTTCAACATAGAAATCTAAACAACCTCACTCTAATGTGTGGCTTAGACAAGATCACAGACCCCTGTCAAATGAGAC
>CBVK0100723664.1:0-16812 GCA_900067695.1 Picea abies
ATTCTCACACTTAATCAATTCCTTTTCCATGAATATTAATAATAATTTATGTGTACTCGGTATTTTAGCCTTCATGTAATATATATCCCTCCTCCACATTGACTAGGGATTGTGACATAGGTTATTCAATGGTATCAAGGCGTATGTGACACTTATACGACACTTTACGACACTTAGGGGGAGGTACCTAGCTGTGCAAATTTCATGTGTAACAGTCCTGCAACCCGCCTGCCTCTACCTCGGGTGAGACTCCATATACTTCATAGGTGTGGCCCAAAGGGATGATACCGAGGGTTCTGTTGGTGCATTGTTGAAGTGTTGAACCCTGGGTCTACCCCTGTGCCAAAAAATGGTTTTGTTGCCAACACCTGAAACTGTGATTGTTGGGAACTAAATAAAAGAGAAATGCTTTGTGTGTAGATATGTTGTGGTAGTGTGCAACATTCTACTTGGCTTGTGAAATATCTGTGCTAAGAAGGGAACCAGATCTTAAGAAAAGAGGTAAGATACTAAATGTTTGTTCTTTGGAAAAGGTATGATAAGTGGAAATTTTTGTTTCAAAAGTATGAATCTAGGTATGTTTGATAGATTTTGTCCTAGTCTGAAAACTAGGGAATAGCTAGAAGAAAGAAGATTTGATCCGAATAAGTCTGATAGAGTTAGTGAAATATATGTTATTCCTATGCATAGAAAGAATTTTTGGACTAACAAGTGGATGCAGGATCCTAGAAATAATTTTTTACAGGTTGAGCACTATGATCCTAGTGCATAGTATAGAAAAGGTTGGGGGTCATTTAAAAGAAAGAGAGGATTGACACTTTGTTATAATTGCAGAATACCGGGACATATTGCTAAGGAATGCCCTCGTATAGGTCCTATTTGTCTTTGTTGTAAATCCATTGACCATGAGGTTTTGGATTTCCCTAGAATGATTGCTAAATTTGAAAAGATGAGCATGAGACAAGAAAACCATGAATAAGGTCAAAAGACTAAGAATATGCTAGAGCACCAGAAAGAATCAAAGACTATATTATTATAGATGAAAGAAACATTGAGTGATCACAGATACATCAATATACCGGAGATATTAAAAGAGAAAGAGTGCATAGAAACAAGAATAGGATACTTTGACATAGACTATGTACTGGATGAAGAAACACAGGTGAATATTATGCTAGAGAGTACTTGGGAAATTTTGGGAAAGCCAACTATGGTTCCTTCGTTGAGAAGGATAGGATTTCTTAAAGGAAAGAAGATAACCTTATGTGGAAGACTTACTCATGTACCTATGATTTCCCATGGAACATTGACAAAATAATAATGTTAGGTCATTAATTTTGTTGATAAAAACACCCCTTTCGCACTTTTGTTAGGAAAGGACTGGATTGAGAAAGATCAGATCTGAGGGAAAGAAGAAGAGGTAGCCATAGAACAAAAAAAGAAAGACTTAAGGGATTTCATGGCTAGGAGAATAGGACGACTAATAGAATAACAAGAGGACAATTCGAAGAAACTGAGGGCCAGATATTTATCTGTCAAATTTGAAAGAACACAAGAAGGATTAAAGAACCTGTCCATACAGGAGAAAAGAGCACCTACCCTAGAAGTAATCAGAGAAGAGGTATTACACTTGAACCCTTTGAAAGACCCTAAGAAGTGAGAAATTACTATAATAAGAGAAGATACTAATAAAATGGAAAGAGGAATCTAAAGAATCAGATCATAGGAAAGAAGTCCAGAAAGATCACTAAGAAGAAAGCAAAGTTATAAAAATTTCAAGAAGCTTGAGAGAGAACTTCGCAGAAGGAAAGCTAGCAGAAATTGAACTTTTTTGGAATAGTAGACCATTGCAGAAGGGAACTTCAACTTGGCGAAGCTATATGACTGTTGGAGGCATCCCAACCATTAGAACAATGCTCCAAAATGACTAGAAAACACAGTTATTGCCGGAAATATCACCATTGGACCGTTGGGACCGCACCACAACAGATGGAATCGTATTGATTGAGGCATTTATTTCCATTGGAGGAGTCTATTATGACTTTTATTATTTAATCTGTCGAATTACACACTAAGGACACTTTTTCAAACTGAGATATTTGTTGGAGATATGGCGATAACAGAAGGATGACGCAGATGATCAAGGTAAGTGCTCACTTTTTGCTCACACATTGACGAAAATAGCACGAACAGACCTTACCACTCATTTTTTCTTACCTTGAGTTTTTATTTCTCCTACTTGAGATATTTGACCATGAGCATGTATTTCGGGTGAACGCAATGCAGTAGAGAAGTTTGTAGAAGAAATCTTAATAGACATTATGGCTAAGAATTTCATGTATGGAGGAGTACAGGCCTCATCAAAGATAGGATTGAAAGCATCCCCATCGATTGGATGTCGATCTGGGCCATCCCAAACTGTGACGAAGAAAAAAAGAAAGCAACATGATGACCTGGAAAATGCAAAGCTAATACCTTCAGTCTTGTCTAACTACATCTCGCCTTTGGCTGGCATGGTTAGTCATGAAAGTGTCCCAAGAGACTATGAGTACACACTAATCATGACATACCTCCCGAAAGGGATACACGCAATTGGACCGCAGTTGGGACTGATCCCAAATCTTAAGATCAGTGATTTCAACCTAGGAGATAGGAAGAATTATGTAGTACTCGCACCACATTAATACATGAAAAAGACGATTGAAAGGAAGCTGAAGATAGTTCCCCATCCATGGACTAAAGAGATCGCACAGTTGATAATCTTAAATGTGATGAAGATCGCTCACTTCGGCAGACATCTGGAGGTTAACGCGTGTGTTAAACTCCTCCTATCGTGCTGCCATGGAGGTTATCTATGGTTAGACAAGTTCATTATTCTGGATTGACGCAGATCCACATGATCATTGGAATAAGTGTGTAGGGACGAGACCCTCACCAGTTCTACCCAGGGAAGGCTACATATCACTCCCTGGAGCAATGAATAAAGAATACCTATGGAGATGTGGAGAAAGGGAAGTGAGGATATAAGGTAAACTCCATCAAAGATGGCACAGTATGCCTAGATTTGCATTTGATAGCGGGAAATATTATCAGGAAAAATAGACCCATGCAAGTCATGTGATTTGTCGTCGACCTCACAGGGAAGTGCATCGAAAGGATGCATATGAACTAGGTGAGCTACTTAGTTAACGAGTTGGAGAAGGACTATCGCGAAGCACAGGACCAAGGATATGAGTTCCACTTTAGTTGGTTGTTGATCCTAATTTCATTTATCACTTGGGAGATGGCAGAGGGAGTGATATTCCTTGAAGTTGAGTCATCTGAACCACTAGTCGTGAGGTTCACCACCTTGTGGTATTCGAGCAACATGGCGAAGAAGTGGCAGTCAAATGCGGTCTTCCACACTTATAAACTACAAATCATGCATGCCATTGAGTCATTCCCCATAATGACTCCGGACACCCTGCATACTTACAGATCACTAGCGAAGTTTTGCACAGACCGACACTTCATCTACATAAATGATATCTGGAACATAAGAAAGGAGGAGTTGCAATCCTGCTTAAAATTGACTGATGAAGACATGGAGGAGATAACCAAGGAATGGCCAGTTGAATTCCTTGTACCAATTGATCAGACATATCTCTTTGACCTTGACATCATCATAAGATATTTGGTCACCCGAGAAGAGTATAATGGACCAAGCAGCACCAAGAAGAAGAAGAAGGAATAAGTGTAGGAGATCCACAAAGCATTAGAGGAAACTACATCTAATTCATCTGGAGGAGGAGGAGGCAACGAAGTAAACCAAGAGGAGGAAGGGGAAGAAGACAAGTAGGAAAAGGGAGAAGTGACATCGCCGAAGGATCCCCTTCTCGAAACTGAGACATCAAAGAAAAGGAAGTTTTCTCCAAAGAAATCCTCAGCATGGAAGAAATCTCGAGGAAATAAGACTCAATCATAGAACGTACCCACGATGTATTACATTGACATCATCATCTCCATTGTAGTATATAATTCAGAGGATATATTCAAGCAAAATAAAGCAAAGAAGGAAACAATGTATGACATAATCAAGTCAGAGCCGAAGGGAGTACAACAAGCTCTCTATTCGATCCATGCAGTGTCTACTATGCCATCATCATCAGAAGGTGTATAATTGGGGAATGAGCCTACCCAACTATGCAGACTAACAGATGCGACAAAGGCTCACCTTCAACGATTACAGGAAGAAAAGGAGTGAGCCACAGAGGCCTTGAAGAAAGAAAAGGAGGAAGCCTTAGAGAAACTTTGGGTTGTGCAACAAGAGAAAGATGACCTCCGGGTGAAGCTCAAAGTGGACAGAGAACAAATATAAAAAAGAGAAAGATTAGTTTCTTGTAGATAAGATTGGAGTTAAAGAGGCAGTGAATAGAGCACTTTTCTCTATGCTAGGCTTGGCCTAGATGGAAGAAGAGAAAAATGAGAGCTAAGTGGGGAAGCTCGTTGAAGCCATTCAACAAATTCTAGTAAGAGTAGCAGAGTTGGAACTACAAGCAGTGTTGAGAACTCTATAGGAAGTGAGGGATTAAAGAGAAGAAACTGCCAAGAGTGCAGTCGAAAGAATCAAGGCATTGGATTCAAAATGAAAGAAATTAAGTAATCGAAGCACGCATAACTATGAGTGACTTTCAGAAGATACAAAGCTGAGGAGATTGGTGGAACATCTTTAGGAAGTGAAGAAACATGCATCGACTATGAAAGAACAGATGAAACTGCTTAAAGAAATAGAAAAGATGAAGCAATCATAGGAGCAGTGCGCATTTTAATAACATTTCACTGCTATCCAGAGTAGAGTGATCAAGGTAACACAATGAATCCAACTAGTGCAGAATGATGCATGCACACTTTTTGAAGAGATCGAGGGACAAGGTGAATAGATGGAACAGGTAGTCACAACAGTGGAACAACACCTCGAAGGGCTTGTCACCGAGAAAGTCATTTAGGAGTTCACCAAGAAGGAGGCTCTGGTGAAGCAGCAAGTCAAGGAAGCTCTAGCTAAGCTCGAGACCTTTGAGGTAGAGTTTCCCATATCAGAGTGACTCAAGATGAGTCACATGTGAGTGTTGGGGGCTTGTTGGCCCTTGAACAGTTTTTTGGAGAACCTTTGTCATGTTTTACCACTTTTGGCACTTTGATAGGCTGGTCAAAGATGAAACACCCAGGTGAAGCAGAGATCATGAGATCTCTCCCTCTTTGCAGGCTTTTTTGGTTTTAGGTTGTGAGTAACGAATATGGGATGTCAGCTCATGGGTCTTACCCATGTTTAGTCCCTTTTTTTTATGTAACGAGTATGGGATGTCAACCCATGGGTCTTACCCATGTTTAGTCCCTTTTTGTAATGTATAAATAAGTATTCAGGCGATGTAAGAGTAGTTCGATCTATGTGATCATAGTGATATTTGGCTTAGTGCATGAATGTGTTAAGACTTGTAGATATAAGTGCAAGCATTTTGTAAGTGCTTCGTGCACAGACTGTGTAAAGGCTCTATGTTATGCTAAACTCGAGGAAGGAGGATCTGGCAAGGTGCATGCATATATCTTGTCCTTGTGGAGTTGGATCTATGGCTTAGTGCATGTAAGTAGATTGGAAGAGACTAATAAGAAGAGAAGAATATTGGTGGACATAGCCCCAAACTGGGGTGAACCACGTATATCCTAAGTCGATGTCCTTTGTGCTATTTTGTTCATATTGTTTATGTTTTCAATTTATTAGTGCACTATTCTTTATGTATGGTAGATAGATATATGAGTGATTAGTGTTTATTATATGGATGAGCGTTATATCTGAGATTATGCTAAGTGGTTAGAGTGTTTGATCTGTTAATATTTCATTGATCTGTAATTAGGGTTTCAACCGGCAATGTGAATAAGGGTTAAAGAGTAATGAATGTTAATTTATAAGTTCTATGTTAAGTATTTTGATCACAGATCTGTGTCCTGTCTAGGTTGTAGACACTTGAGTCCTACAACCCCCCTGTCTCTTCCTTGGGTGAGACTTCATATGCTTCATAGGTGTTGCCGAAAGGGATGGTAGTTAGGGTTTTGTTGGTGCTTTGTTGAACTGTTGAAACCTGGGTCTTCCCCTGTGCCAATAATCATATAAAAATCTAGGGCTAGACCTTCTTGAAGAGTTCTCAGAGTATACTCAGAGTGTAATTTATCAGTGATCCCCAAGGGGAAAAATCAAATTTTAGATTCTCTAGCCACCTCATCTTCGGTGTTTAAAATTCCATTTTTCAATAGGAAGTATGAAATTGAAGTCAAACACATGCTTATAGTACCCGATAACATCAAATATTGGAAAGTGTTTTAAGATGAAAAAAAGGTGCAGAGGTTCCTCCAAATGAGCAACAAGTTTGCTAATGTGAATATTGATGATGACTGTTGTTGTGAAGAGGATGAAGATGCGGTCATGCACAGTAATGAAAAACCCTTTCAGAACCCAATAGATGGAATGGATATAGTGCAACTAAAAAACAACATTATCCCCGAAGGTTTGGTCCCATTAGAAAAGTTGTTTCATGAAAATGATGTAGCCAAAAATCCTAGAATCACCGTGAATGATGAAGATATCGATGATTACAACATCGGGACTCTAGAGAATCCTAGGATAATAATACTATCAAGGACACTCATTCCAAATATCAAGAATAGATATATCAACCTCATGAAATATTTCCTTGACATTTTTGCATGGATTTATGAAGACATGAAGGCCTATAACACTAGAGTAATTTAGCATGTGATTCCCATCAAGCAAGATAAAAAACCTTTCAAGAAAAAGAAGAGACGAATCAACCCTCTACTACTGCCATTGATTCAAAAGGAGGTAAAAACACTATTCGATGACAAAATTATTGTGTCTTTGAGATTTTCAAAGTGGGTGGAAAACCTTATACCTGTAAGGAACAAGAGTGGAAAAATAAGGTTACGTGTGGACTTTCAAAACCTGAACAAAGTGTCCCTCAAAGACAACTACCCACTTCCCAAGATGGAATACATCCTGGAGAAGATAGTTGAATCCTAGAAAATGTCAATGTTGGACGATATTTCTGGTTACAATCAAATCATGATGAACCCAAAGAACGAGGAGAAGACAAACTTTACAACACCATGGGGTATGTTCATGTATTCAAAGATGCCTTTTGGGATTATGAGCACTAGAGAAAACTTCCAAATGGCCATGGATATAGAATTTTCTAAGGAGAAAGAAAAGTTTATCATTATTAACTTGGATGATATCACGTTATTTTCTGATTCCGATGAAAAACATCTTAAACATCTGAAGAAGGTTTTCAATAAATGTAGAAATTTTGGCATCTCATTAAATCCGAAAAAATCAAATTTCAAGATGAAAGAAGGAAATTTGTTGGGAAACATCATCTCAAAGGAATTCATAAAGATAGACCCCAGCAAGGTGGAATGGATTCTAAATATCAACACTCCTAGGAGCAAGAAAGAGGTGAAGTCTTTCCTGGGAAAGGTAAATTTTTTGAGGAGGTTCATTCCAAATTTGGTCGATATTATAAATCACATCATGAGTATGCTTAGGAAAGATAATGAGATAAAATGGACCCCTGAAACTAGCAAGTTGTTAGAAGACATCAAGGTGGCCTTGACCAGATATGTAGTGCTATCTAGCCCATATTTCACAAGGAACTTTATCTTATTCTTGTTCACCTCAGAACACAGCATAATTGGTGTCTTGTTATAGAATGATGAGAAAAATTTCAAAAATCCTATAGCTTATTTCAACAGGACATTGAGAGACTCCCCACTAAGGTATGGTATCAAGGAAAAACAATTGTATGCATTGGTGAAGGCCTTCAAGGAATTTAGGAATTATATATTGAATTCATGCATCATTGCTTATGTGCCTAGCAATTTTTTCAAGGATATACTAAATCGGCTTGATTCAAAGGGGAGAAGGGGGAAATGGATCATAGACATGTTGTAATATGACCTCAAAATGAATCCTACAAATATGATTAAGGGTCAGGGGCTTGAAAAACTGATAGTGCAGTCAAACTATGATGTTTTGGGAATAAATTTCGTCGCTGATCTGTTGGAGAATCCAAAAGAAGAAATAGTCCCGCAGGTATCTCAAAAATTCTTCGATTCGCCTTGGTAGGCTGACATTTTTTACATGTTAAGGAATTTGCAAGCTCCTTCAGGGTTGAAGAAAACCAAGGCCACATTTTTGAAGTTGAAGGTAGCTAATTTTTTCATCTTGGACAACTCTCTATATTGGAAGTGTTGGTTATGTGTTATATTCTTTGCACGAGTAGTAATGTCACAGATTTAGGTGGTTTTTCGGAACATGGTTTCTTTGTCGATGGTTTTCTATTTTTGGTTAAGGAATTATGGTTGTTGACTAATTTGAGTCATTGGCTTAGGGTTTTGGATTCCACTGGCTCCTATATGTATATTTTATTGTAAAAAATGTAACACTATGAAGGATTATAGAATATGTTGATTTTCCCAGTTTGGGTTTCCAGGGGAAAAATATCTATGTAATGTTTGTATTTTCCATTGTATCTTTTATGTTCTTTTACTGAAAATCTATTTTCAGTAAATATTGTACAAGGTTAAAATCTACATTTGGTATCATAGTTTTGTAGGTTTTAGGGGGACTCCTGTAACACCCATGTTTCCCTTAGCTTGTAATTAATCACAAAATAGGATTACCATGCTAAGGCACGTGGGTGATATAAATTTATTATTGTTAAATTACCCATAATTGATTATTGGGGGGGGGTGAAACGTTGAAGTATGAGCCATGATTTCTCTATAGGAAAGAATCAGTTAATGAAGGAAAGGACTAGTGGTTGAATAATCAGCCACCCCTATGAATGTAAACATGGGCTATCAGCCCGAAGTACCAAAGATACCTATAGACCCAATATTCCTTCTGACAGAAGGAACATGATAGGTTGGAAAACCTTCCTAAATAAGAAAGGTAAGATACATACACTGGGACAACAAGGGAGGAGACACTAGATGAGAGCACAAGCTCAGAAGGAGATGTGTGAACCAAGAGGAAGTGCATAGAACAATACTTGAAGAAAGAGAATGTGAGATTGATGCTAAGGAGGCATATAATAAACCTTGCAAGGTCACAATGACAAAGAGAGTCTCTCTGAGGGATGGTATAAATTCCCTAGTGATATCATGGCTTGGCACAAGGGCAGCCAGAGTGTAGAGAATGAATGCCTATGAGCCTATGGTTGGGTGGAAAGGCACACACCCACAGTGATTTAGTTGGCTGCAACTTGTAATAGATAAGTATTCTCCTACCTTGTGTAATTGAATGCCTATGAGCCTATGGTTGGGTGGAAAGGCACACACCCACAGTGAGTTAGTCGACTGCAAATTGTAATATATAAGTATTCTCATAGTCTGTGTAATTGATTTGTAGCTGTGTGATAAAATTGGATATATTGTGAATGTTTTCGGGGATGTGCATGATTTATTAATTGTTATACTATATCCATTTTATTTCTTCTTGATTGTGTAATTAGGAACATAAGAAATTATATGGTTTGAACATGACTTGTACTCATAAATTATTTATCCCTGTGGTGGCTTAAGCTAGAGAAATGAACTTTGATTTCATCGACATTTGGCATAGTTTCACTTATGCATGTCGACACTCCTAGTCCTACTGAGTCCCTTGGAGGAAGGAGTCTCTTAAAGCTCAGAAGGGATAGTGCATGTATGCACAGGCTCTCTACGAGGTAGGAAGAGATCGAGAACCTCTTAAGTTCTAGAGTTGATGAAAAAACGCAAGGGGTGTGCTGAAGAATTATTCTAATTGTTAAGTTCAAGAGAAAGCGTGCAAAGTTATTAAGCCTTTCAGAGATAACAAAGATCAGGAAGAAATAGAAAAATTGAAGTATCGAAAGGGAAGGTTAATTTTTCTGGAAGATGAACAAACGAGATTTATTCGGGAAGAGCCAAGTTCTATTGTGACTGTTGGATATGGGAAAGAGTGCGGTAATTAACCCCTTGGGTCCTTCGGACTTTGCGAGTTCGGTGAATTGAGGGAGTTAGTCGTAAGGGAGGTAAAATCCCCAAAGTCTTGAAGTCCTGAAATTAATTTGGGCCATAGATCTGAGGATTGAAGTCCTGAAATTAATTTGGGCCATAGATCTGAGGATGTCCCGGAGCCATCTCGACCGTCAAATCAATGTGGTAGTCATTCGGGCATTGACTGCTTTGGGCGAATAGAGGCTTAGTAACACCAAAACTCCTGAAGAATGAAGTAGCAAAGTAATGTGGATTGTGGATCTACGGATCCTACAGAACCCCTCTTGACCATTCAATTGAGGGAATATGGGTATAACATTGAGAGTATGTGGGGACCCATGTGTTGAGTGATGGCGATGCCAGGTGTCCCACTCGAAGTGGCCCACACTGGGGTATTAAGAGGTGTTTATCCATGAATTCCTTTGGAAATATGCATACCAATGAAGTATGTATGTACTGTCAATCTTAGAGAGAGGATACGTGGTAGAAATATGTCGACTTCTGGTGAAATCACTCCTGGAGAAAGTGAGTGGGGAGAGTTTGAAACTCTCAAAGCTCAAAGAATCGAAGTAATTTATAGCCATCTATCAGTGGGAGACATGCATCAGCTGATAATGTACTTAGGAAGTGGGGAGAAAGAAACTAGAGTAGAGGGACACCTGAAGTGGATCCCCACCATCGAATGAGAGGCATGCATGGCACATGATCCTTAACTTTGGAAGAAAACACTTTAGGAGAAAAGGTGGTGTGAGCGTTCGGGACTCCTGAACGTTGAAGTCCCAAAGTGGATTCGAGCTGTTGATTTAGATGGATGCATGGTGCTTGATCTGTAACTCTAAGCATGAATTACTTCAGAGGAAAGAAGTGTAGGAATGTTTGAAACTCCTGAAATTCAAAGTCCTGAAGTAAATCAGGGTTGTCAAAATTCCTAAGGACACATGACGTTGGATCATGAGCTTTGGAGGTTTCCCACTCTAGAGGATTCACATGGTGGTAATCTTGGTTCCTATTTTCTTGGCATCAGGTCATAGCCCGTGGTCATATGCAAGTATGGGAGGATGAAAGAACCCGAAGAAATTGGGAGAGGCTATCTGCCATCTGTGAACTCGTTTTGGATACTAGATATCGTGGTTGGAAAGCTTTGAAAGAGAAAAATGGATTAGAGATCCTGAAGGAGGGTATTTCTTCTCCTAAGAAGATAGAAAAATTTTAGCCCCCACTGTGTTTGTGTTACAAATTGGTATATTTATATTGGTATACTTATACCCTTGTTTCCCCCATCTTGTAATTAATCATAAAATAGGATTACCATGCTAAGGCACGTGGACAATGTAATTGCATTATTGTTAAATTTCCCATAACTGGCTGTTGTGGGGGGTGAAGCCTTGAATTATGAGTCATGATATCTCTAGAGGAAATAATTAGTTAATGAAGGAAGGGACTAGTGGTTGAATAATCAACCACCCCCATGAAAGGAAACATGGCTTGTCATCCCGAAGTACCACAGAGACCTGCAAACCTGAGCTTCCTTCTGATAGAAGGAACATGATAGGCCAAAAAACCTTCCTAAAGAAGGAAGGTAAGATACATACATGGGGACAACAAGACAGGAGACGCCGGATGAGGGCACAAGATCAGAAGGAGATGTATGAACCAAGAGGAAGTGTAGAGAACATGACCTGAAGAACCAGAACATGAGCTTGATGTTGAGGAAGCATGTGATAGACCTCGCAAGGTTGTTGTGATAGAGAGAGACTATCCGAGAGATGGCATAAATTCCCTAGTGATGTCATGGCTTGGCACCAGGGTGGCCAAAGTGATAAGAATGAATGCCTCTGAGCCCATGGTTGAGTGGAAAGGAACACACCCACAATTAGTTAGTCGGTTGCAACTTGTAATAGATCAGTATTCTCATACCTTGTGTAGTTGAGTTGTAGTTGTGTGATAAAATTGGATATATTGTGAATGTTTTCAGGGATGTGCATTATTGATTAATGGTTATATTGCATCCCTTTTATTTCTTCTTTATTGTGCAATTAGGAAAGTAATAAATTATATGGTTTGGACATTAATTGTACTCGTAAATGCTTGAGCTCTGTGGTGGCTTAAGCTAGAGCAATGAACTATGAGTTCATCGACCTTGGGAATAGTTTCACGTATGCTAGAGCAATGAACTATGAGTTTGTCAACACTCATAGTCATACTGAGTCCCTTGGAGGAAGGATTATGTTAAAGCTAAGGAGTGATAATTCATCTATGCACAAACTCTCTACGAGGCAGGCAAAGAGCAAGAACCTCTTAAGTTCTATAGTTGATGAATGAGCGCATGGGGTGATTAGTCCAAATGGTATTAGAGATTATTGTTAAAATTAAGATAGAATGGTTGACTAAATGTTGATCCTGAATGTGGTAAAGGAAGCGTTGGGGCACTTCTAGAAGCCCAATAGGTCAGATTGACATCCAATAGTGGATGGTAGCCATATAGATATAGTTGGAAGCTAAGTTGGTTCATTTTGTTACCTTTGGCATGGTTAAAATTGCCCAGATTGTATTTATAAGTTGGGTAATGTCCCAAGGAGGTTGAGGCAAGAGTGTTTTCTTGCTAGTTGTTATCACATAGAAAGGGAACATAGTTATGACTATGTCTAATTCAACTTCCATGTGGATGTCGTGTGAATGACTGCAAGCTCACAACTGAGAGGGAGGCTCGGTGTTGTGTGTCCAAATGAGGCTTGTCATAAGGATGGCAACAATATCCTTGGAGGAGGATCTGGAGGTCTGATAGGTCCATGTGTAGATGATGCACATGCATGATGTAAGGATATATGTATACTAAAGGCACAGTATGGCTTCCTTGATGAGTGATATGTAAGGTAAGAATTGCACTTGCCAAGATTAAGTGAATACCATGGATGCATGGTTGACTCCATTTTGAAGATTCATGAAAGTTTTGTTTTGAATGATAGCTTAAGGGGAATGTGCTCCATTCCCTCAGGAAAGACTAGTATAAATAAATGAAAGAGTAAATGAGCAAGGATGGTTTGTGTCAGAATAAGAGGAAAATCATTATGCCTTGAGGATCACATAAGAATGAGTTTGAACAATCATGAGTTGACTAATTTTATAATAGAGATGTATGTAGGCTATGAAATATACCCATGGCAGCTACACATAGACTTTTGATTACACATATGGTTAAGTACATCATGGATGTAAGTTAACAAAACCAAAATATGTATGAATGCATAATTTGGGTGCATGACAAAGATGCATGTTTATATTCCTTATGGAATATTTGGTAAACAACTAGAGCTAACTCCAAGATGAGGCCATCACAGATAGTGATGGATGTGCAATAAGGAAGTTGCATGATGAGGGAGCTTCTTGTGGAAGAACTATGTGAAAATTTTGTCATGAGGTCAAAGTCACAACCTTAATAACTGTTGAGAAACTAAGCAGTGAGCTACATTTTGAAAGAATCATGTAATGAATAGAAGACTAATGAATGAATAAATGAGTGTGTTTGATTGAATAGGCTTGGTTGAAGCCATGTTAAGAAAAGACAGTGAGGTCTTTAGAGATGACTCAACTGGGCTGAAAATTCCCAAGCGGTGTAGAAGGAATTGGAAGAAGGGGAGAGCCCTCAATTATTTTCTTGTTGAGTATTATGTTTTCTCTGGAATGAGAGAGCTAGTACGCAAACTAAAGTAAATGATTTGGCACCATAGTGATGGTGGTCGTATTGTTGTACAAACAATCAAGATTTGTTTGGGTTGCACTCATGAAAACATTAAGGACAATGTGATGAAGTGCATAAATATGTGCTAGGACATGTCTAAAAATGTTTTATTTTCTTAACATTATGCACGAAATTTTTGAAAGGCAATTGTATGCCACGGAGACCCAAGTAGAGTATGATTCAGGAAGAAAAGCCTGATCGAATCAGGATACTCAAGAACCTGACAGAGGAGATGAATGCGAGTTTCCGATCGGAGGGAAGATCGATCACCGTCATCAAATTGACTTCAATATCCACTAGAGTTAATGGATCAAACACCAGTCATTCGATTTGATTGACGGTCGAGGATCATTGCGGAGCGCGAAGGTGAAACTAACGGACCTGTTAGTTTACTGCCCGCAATCAACCAACGTCATTGATCTCGTCGAGGTGGAAGATCAACAACCACGATTAGATAGATTCAGGCGAACATTTTCCAGATTAGGCACCGCAATCACTGTGAACCGTCGATCTGTGAACAAAGATCGATGGTTGGGAATCATTGTGGAGATTGAACTCTCTGATAAAGAGCGAGCATATTGGGATTCCGCAATCGATGTGAATCGTCGATCTATGAACGATCGGTGGGCGAACCTGCAAGGAGCCCACGTGTTAATGTCGCATAAAACTCGTACTGTGATTCAGTTTTGTGCTTGAGTTTAGCACATCGAATCTTTGTATCAACCTAAATTCTCAATCACACACTTCTGTGTTGGAATTATTATTATTATTTGGAAATCATGTGGTTAAAATCAATCGAGGGCTAAGATCGACGGCCCTCGATCATTGTGGAGATTGCATATGCACATGGGTTAATGTCGAGACTTGTACCCATAATTTAAATTCAATATAGCATTGTTTTGAGTTTGAGATCCGATCATAGATCGAACGACTCGTATCCATTGCGGAGATCGGAAGGAGAATTAAACTGCGAGCTAGTTGAGGTTCTGCAATCCCTTGCGGAAGGAGAATTAAACTGCGAGCTAGTTGAGGTTCTGCAATCCCTTGCATCTGTTGGATCTGGGGAAAGACAGATCTTCACCGTCGAATTGCAAACCAAGGGTTTAGCCAGGATCATGGAACACAGACCCGGCAGCTGAAAGGGTTGTGCCTGAAAAGAATAGAGCTGAGGTCACAGCTCTTGGTCACATGGAGAGAAAACGGAGTTCCTCCCGGTCAGTCAAGGAAGATAGAGTTTAAACTTTGTGTAAGAATGTGGTCAAGAGGATTGGGTCTAAGGGAATAAAGGTGCTCATAGCTAGCACATTGCATGGAATTGCTCGAGGAAATGCATGTTTTCATGAAAGGGGGACCTTCCGAAAATTTTACGTACATTATATGGATTTCAAAGGAATGCTTAAAGGCATTCATGTGAAACATGGAGTTTCATGAATGACGAGTTTAGGGTTGTGATCGATTCATAACAGAAAATATGGTTCTGCTAAAATAATAAATATGCACAAAGAATCCATATGGTAATAAGTTGGTTGAATTCAAACACGCCTTGGTAGGAGTGCCTAACCTGAAAAAAAAAAAGTGATAACCTGAAATTGATGCAAGGGTTCATTGGGTATGAATGTGGTAATGAATGTTGGCACATTCATTAAAGTCAATTGATGTATGATTTTCATTTTGAAAAGGTTATATACTAAACTGATGCGTGTGTAGGGAATGAAATTTCCTTTTTCTTTGTATTGTCGAATAGATAAAAGTGATTTGATTGTTAGCATGCACAATTTAAGAATTGTTTGTGATAACGTTATAAAGATGCAGTGAAAATATATGTGCATGGGAAACTAACAATTTGTTTGGCTGAGGAACTAACAATTTGTTTGGCTGAGGAAAGTTGACTTGCAGGAAGAAAGAGTTTTGGATATGGAAATGTTGTAACCCCATAAGGAATATTGATTTTTTGTTGAGCTAAACTGCTATGGGGAGGAAAGTCCCAGGCTTGTGAATCTAGTTCTATGTGGAACAAATCTGAAAATAAACGAAGAAATTAGAAAATATGTGGGTGACATTGCAATAAAATTTTGAAAATTGGTATTGTGATGATGTCTCATGAATTATGTATGCATGTGAAATAGGTGAGAAGAAAATATCTATCCAGAAAGGATGGATGAAGGCTATCCAGTTGAAAAGCATGAACAAGGCCACTGTTGAGCCATGAGAACCCCGTGGTAAGCCATGATCTCCTGGAAAATGTTGTGTTGAGGTAACACAAGTCGGAGGGACACCTCGACAGAGAAATTCAGAGGGATGCCTCAACTATAAGGCTCAATAAAGTCTTTGGGATTCTTCTTGTGTGAGAAAACCTTGGCAAGGCAAGATGGATCACCCAAAGAACTGTATAACAAAAAAGGGGATGCCTGAGTCTGATCTTGGAGGGTGAGTGACCGCAAGGAAGATGAGACGCTGATATTTCTTGGAAACTATTGATTGGGATCATGCACACAATGCGTATGTCAAGGAAAAACAGTGACACTGGATAACAAGACAGTCGTGTGGATACAAATCCACAAATTGCGCAGATAAGTATTGTGCTAGACTATGAAATTTTTATGCAACAGTAAAATGTTTTCGCATTAGACTATGATTAATGTGTTTGTTGTCCAAGAATTATTGAAGGAAAGTGACGAAGATTAAGAGTCTGAAAAAGGACCTGACCGAGAAATAAGATCAAGACTTCTGAAGTGGTTGAATGAGAAAGGTATGACAGGTGTTTTTGAGAAAGAACACTGAGGACGGTGTTCCTTTTAAGGGGGAGGGAATTGTAACACCCCTGTTGTTGGGTATGTCTTATATTCTTTGCATGTGTGTGTGTGGGCGTGTTAGATTCGACACTATGTCTGACGATCCCTCTAGAAGATTTTGTTATTTTTAACAGTTTTCTAAATTAACCCTGGATTAAGAGATTAGGTTTTTGGTATCTACAGAATACCTAAAAACATTGTATATATATT
>CBVK0100723668.1:0-19324 GCA_900067695.1 Picea abies
AGGATCATGTTGTCTGAATATTTCCTCCCCAAATATGAAGGTGGTCGAAGTTTGTTCTTCTTTTATTGCTTCTTCAATTTCATTGAAGCTATAATCTCCCACTCAAAAAGGTAGTGGAGGCCACAGAGCTTTCTTTTTATGAACCCGAGTTGATCCAACTCAGTGTACAAAAGTTTGATACTTTATCTCCTGGAGTGCCAACTTATCTAAGGTAAATCTAGGAAGTGGACGAGGAACCTTAACAACTTTGTCATATGTTAATTTTTCAATGACATACTAGTCACCCATCTCTCCAGCATCTTCATAGTTTTTATTAACATAGATCTCGTTGGCGCACACAAATATAATTGGTACAGAGAAGCTATGAACCACAAACATATCTAAGTGTAGTGTATCATGTACCTATGTTCCCATATATATTAACAATAAATATAGATTGGGGGATCATGATTCACTTGGTTACCATTGCCAACTGATCTCGAGAAGAATTTGACTATTTAAGTGATATCTAGTAGGTATGAAGACATGTAAAACGTTGGATGTGTATTTGGCCTTGGAGATGGCATGTCCCATTGATGTTGATGGGATAATGCCCCAATTAAATATAGGACTTGTTTGAATGACTAGATAAATCATGGGCACACATGACTCTCTGAATTGATTAGAATCGTCTTCACCATACAATATGCTTATGAGAGCCATGGTGATCTTGTAGGGGGTTTGTAATATACTAGTGGCATATGTCCCTATCCTCCCTACTCTGAAATATTTACCGGTTTCCCACCAAATCTTCACAACATTTCTATAATTCATAGGGAATTGCAATATCCACTCATCATCCAAATCCACTTTGGCAAGCAGGATATTGTAACACGCATCTAGAGATGATGTTTCGAATAAGGCAATAGTCTTCCCATTAGCGTCTTGTATGAACTTGTTGACAATGTTTGCATGGTTGATAATCTAAGAAGTGACTTTTGCATAAGGAATAACAACATGTAAAGTAGTTATTTTGTGAATATGTGACTTCTTAGTGGACTGGTAGACACCTGCATCAAGATTGGTGTCTGCAAGGAAGAGTGGAATCTCAAGAAATGCTTCCTCCTTAAACATATGTTACAAGTATTCCCATTTGAAAACCATCTTTGGTACATACAACATTTTTTATTGGCATAAAGAGGCCCTGGAATGTTGAAATCAATCTCTAGTTCAATTTTTTCACAATCTAGACTAAGCTCGATTACTTGCTCTTTTTGCTGGTTACCTCTCTTGGAATCCAACTCTAAGCAAAAGAAAAAAAAAATCATCCATTTAAAAAACAATGGACATTAATGATGTTATTTTTACAAACAAAATTGAATTTTCCTGTGTGCAAAAAATAAAGACCCAAGGTGTTCGTAGGTTTCTTATACTCAGTGTCAAGTGTTTCCAATGGAAAACTCTGTCAATGTGATGGCCATTTCAACTACTTTCTCTAGAAATTTGGTAACTCGAAAGATGAGGAAATGAGTGTGCATCCTATATACTTTGGTGAATTTGTATTTCTCGTGTTTTCATGCCTAGAAGAGTTTCTTGGTTTTAGTTGTGTCGAAGAGGGGAGTATTGTCTTTAAGGGAAAGAGTGAAATATCAATAGTCCCCTCATAGGTTTCATTTCTTCATGAATGAGAACTTGTTAAGAAAAAATGTGGGAGGGGTGAGGTGAATATATATATATATCCTACACGCATACAAGGTTGGAGTCGTTCACTGGATCAGAGGACACGCAAGTTGTATGTTCAGAAGGTTCAACGGTTCCTCTATATATTAAATGAAATTATGGTGCACAAGACACAAATGAAGAATGCCTCCGGTGGCAAGGGGAAATAACACTCATATTTCTCTTAGAAACCATGACAACTTTTGGTTAATTGGTAGGTGAGAAGAAATCGGGTGCTCTCCCTTAGTTATTTAGGGTTTGTAGGGTTTTGCCAACATTCGACAATCATACAAGATTTCCGGCCATATCTTTTATTTTTTGTTTTTTATTTTGTCATCTTGTTGGGTTTAGTGGCAAGTGGCAAGAAGTGAAAGATAACAAAAAGAAGGAATATAATCTTTTGTTTTTTGTTTTTTATTTTTTCATCTTGTTGGGTTTAGTGGCAAGTGGCAAGAACTGAAAGATAACAAAAAGAAAGAATACAATCTTTTATTTTTTGTTTTTTATTTTGTCATCTTGCTGGGTTTAGTGGAAAGTGGCAAGAAGTGAAAGATAATTTCTTAGAACGAATGGGAGGTCATGAGAAAAGAAAAAAACGTTTAAGATGGGATATGATGCTTAACTAGAAAATGACCAATCAAGAGAGATTTGTATGGTTTTCATAGATCATGGTGGCCTTGGGAATGTTTGCATATATCAGGAGATTTTTTTGCATCAACACATTTGAGGAGGTCATGGTTTAAATGTTCTACGAAATGAGTGATTATTTATGTATACTTTGAGTGCCCCAAGGGTTTTTCAGCATGTTGAAACCTTTTTTGCATTCAAAAATGGATTTTAAACAACAAAAAATAGTAATTTCGTGCAAATTTATATTATTGGATTCCAATGAAAAAAACCATTTCGTAAAACAGTTAGACAACACCCTTAAGGAGAAAGTGAAATAGTGAAGTAAATTACTCAAGAGTCAATATGTATTTTATAAAGAAAATGTGACATTTTCCCACCTTTTTTAAACTTTTAAAGGAGTAAAATCAATCTTCATCGCATGTCCCACAAGTTTACTTAGGTATGATAAAGGATCAACAATGCAATTTTGAGAAAGTTGATGAGCTCGTGATGTGTTGTGCCTTGAGAAAGTTTCTTGGCATACAACAAAGAGTTCTTATCGTAACAGTGGAAGTTTCTCTTGGGTGTAATAAAGGAAGTTGTCATGAGGTTTCAAATTTTGATGAGTTGCGATATATCGCGAGAGAAATTATTATTAGGTGTGGTGTGTCATAAGGGTTAAAAAATATGAGAGGTGTGATATGTCACAACTTTATCTGCAATGTATCGCGACCTTAGAAGTTTTCCAATGTTGTGATGTATCGCACTCGGAGACAAATTTGAAGGATGCAATACATCGCATAAAATGAAAACTTTCAAAGTTACGAAATGCCGAATTTTTCCAATTTTTTTTGTTTTTCTATATCATAGAGAATCGAACTTTCATGCAATGTGATGTATCATAGCAAAGTAAGTTTTCATGTGTTGTATCACACCGATACAAGATTTTGTGCGATGCAATAAGGCGAGAATTTACAATTTTTTTGAGGCTACAACAAATGTATTTGCTCAAAAGGGTTAGTAAAATAATCAAAAGCAACTGATAAGGCTTGAAGAGGTCTTTGAAAAGAGTCAAAGACTTGTTCACATTCAAAATTCTTCTAAATTATTTTCTCAACTCAAAGATAACTCTATGGAGGCTCATCAATCTTAAAGAAAAGGAGTCTTAATCTCTTTTTTCCTTCTCCAAATAACAAAAACAAAAAAGTATGGAGAAGTTGTTTCTTGCTAAACATACTCTTGAAATGTTGCAACATGACATTACATTGAAATCAATCAATTATTATTTTAAAATGTTAGAATATGACATAATATTTGAGTCAATCTATTAAATTACCATTGCTGAAATGTTGAAATATGCGAATTAAATTATCATTGTTGAAATGCTTGAATATGTCATAACATTAAAGTCAAATATATTAACAACATTAAACATAACCTCTTATATTATTGCTCTAAAAAAAATGCCACATGTGGCATAACATTGAAGTCAACCATACTATTACTTTGAAATTTTGTAAAATTTTACAATGTGACATAATTTTTACAAGACTTTTATAGAAATTGCCTTCAATAGTGTATTTCCAAAAGGAAAAGTAACATTTTTCTAGCATAATGCAAACCATATTTGACGTTTGCGAACTAAAAAAGGCATTTCTACAATATCCCTAGAACCAATGCAAACTAAAGAGAAGAATAAAGGTATGATGGAAAACCATAATCAATCATAGTGAACCATAGTTGATCCAAATTTGGATCCAGGAGCTTGATAGGGCTCAGAAAAGCCTAAAAATAAATGTTCTCAGAATGACATCAAAATTGACATGTGTGAAGGCCTCATCAATACAAACCCAATGCAACTTGAACGGGCTCAAACGAACGTCGTATGCTCCTGATATCGCGATCTGAAGTTCAAGTCAAAATTGGAAAAAAGTCAAAGTCAAAGTCAACAGTCTGTATTGTTGACGTCAGCAGGACAGGTGGCAGAGGATGTCAGCAGGACATGTGGCAGCACTAGGACGTGCCACGTCACAGTCATTTTTGGCATTTTTAGGGGCTGATTTGGACCAATAAAAATTGGACACGTGGCAGTGTACGAACATGACATGATTTGGACCAATAAAAATTGGACACGTGGTAGTGTACGAACATGACACATGGTAGTCATACAACATGACACGTGGAAGGCACAATGATGATGTGGTAGGTATGGTGATGATGTGGTAGGTATGACTGGGCAACTGACTGTGTAGGTGACTGGGTTGATGACTGAATAGTACGACCCATTCACAGGGTGACACGTGGCATAATCATTAGGCGCCACGTGGCAGCCCGAATTTGGAAAAAGACGGCTAGGTAAAAGTTTGTTCCGCCTCTGGGGAAATTGAACCCGTGACCTCCGGGTAAGGCAACAGACTAGCAACAATGCGTTAACCAACAAGGCACGTGTGTTCCTTATTTATATAAATGGCAAGAATTGCATTTAACTTTGAATTGGGTGCGAAGTTTGGGATAAGCCTCGGTTGGAGGGGGCTATCCAGGTGACCATAGGCGCTAGACCAGGGTGCCAGGCAGAGGATAAGGTGCCAGCGCTCGGCCACATGGCGTGCCATGCGACCAACGTCCCGGAGAAAAAGGGCTAGCACACATTTTTGCCCAAATATGGATTTTCCACCTTATTATTAGGTTTATTCATGATTTTATGCTGATTTTATGTTTTTTTGGCCATATCTTGGTGGATATTAGGCCAAATTGAGTGCCACGAAAAGTGGGATCATGGGATGTTGGGATTTGATCCCTCTACCTCATGGCTATATAAACCAAACCATTGTGAGGTTTTAAACAAGAAAGAAGGAACAAAGAATCTTGAAGCCAAGGTCAAGTAGTCTTGAGCAGTGCAAAGTAGCTGAGCTTTGAAGGCAGTTTCTGGGAGTTATAATACTCTGTTTTCAGTGTTGTCTGTTGCATCCGATTTCAGAGATAGAGAAAAAAACAACTAGTCAGTCAGAGCCCTATATGATGTAATTTGAATACAGATTATAAAGCATTGAATATTGAATAGAGAAAGCCTCCCTCACTGAAGACAAAGGCCCAGAGACGTAGGCAAGAATTCTGAACTTCGTTATCAACTTCTTGTGTGCAATTGGTTGATGGTTTGCATTCTTGTGTTATCTGTTATTTCTCTTAATTATTCAAGTCTTTTTTTTGTTGTCATATTCACATGCACCGTTAGAAAAAGGTCTTAATTAAATTGAGGCTATAGTGTGTAATTGCTAAGCTTTGATTTTTGGATCAAGTGGTATCAGAGCAGATTGACATTTACAGGAACTATGAATATGGGAAAAATCTTGAAGAGAGATATACTCCAGGAGCTCAAGGAGATCAACCAAGCCATGTAGCAAGAGAATGCTTAATTGTGAAGATTGGTGTAGATTATCAAGGAAGACAGGGAAAGAATGAAAACGTTGATGTTGGCAATGGAAGCAAGGCGAGTTGGAGGAAGTCCTTCAGCTAGGAGCCCGAGCCCTGTCAGGGATGATGGAACTCATCCATTCCAGAGACAATCAGATGAGGAGGATTCATATACTCCTGCTACTCCAGTTGAGGAGCAGTCGATAGGAGAGGCCATTGGCACATTCTCTTCGCTAGTAGAAAGCACTAATTACACTCCAGCCTCACCTGTAGCTGATCAGGAAGTGGAGTCCAACCATCCGGAGATAGAAACATTTGAGAAACATACCAAAGGATTTGGTATGAGAATGCTATCGAAGTTCAGATACTGAAAGGGGCAAGGCCTTGGAAAATATGGCCAAGGCAGAGTGAAGCCAATTGAAGTGCACGAGCTTCCACTCTGGGAAGGATTGGGATATGCAGTAGGATCTTCTGAGGATGAGAGTCCAGTGATTCGTTGCACACACTGTCAAAAGTTCAGACACGATGTTGACCACTGTTGGAAGTGGCATCTAGAATTGACACCAGAATGGTCTCAGACTCGACAAGGCAAACAGGCAGCTCGAGCCAACAACGATGCAAACAACGAGTCGCGAAAGAAAGGTAAACAGGTTGAAAGGTATAAATCACCTTCGCCCACCTTTACTGATGAGCATTCTAGAGTCATGAACCTTATCAGGAAAATGATTCCATGCATGTTTTGTAGCAGCAATAACCATTGTGTTGCAGACTGTTGGAAACAAAAAGTATATGGAAGAAAGATCATGGCGAAAAGAAGTACTCTAAGATGCGATGACATGACATTGCAGATCAAAAAGAATCTGCGAGCAAAGTCACTGCAGTGAGGGCAAGAGTTAGAGAAATCCAAGGGGGATTTGACCTAGTCAGGGCGCGATTCCATCAGGTTTCTTCGAGCAAGAAAGACTTGCTCACATTGTCAGAAGAGTAGACATTGTGAGGATAGTTGTTGGAGGTTGCATCCAGAGTTGCGATGCTCAACAAACCCTGAAGGGCCCGAGCAAAAGACGGATGCTGCAAAGGAACGGAAGGACGTTGCTGAGGAGCAGAAGGACGCTGCAAGAGGACAACAGGTGGAAGCTGCGGAGAAGCAGAGGAACGATCGCGACACTTCGTTGTTAGGATATGGGTCGTCCGACTGGAACTGGGCAGATTTTATGCCCTATATGTAAATTGAGTCAATGTCATTGTCATTGATGTAATAAAAGTGATTTTATTTATGGAATCACTTATTGAGTTTAGTTAATGTTAAGTATAGGTTGTTTTTAATTAGTCAATTTATGTAAGGATGTAGTCGATTGATGTAATAAACCTTTTTGGGACCAAAAGGTCTTTAGTGGGAAGGCAAGTCAATGTCATTGTCATTGATGTAATAAAAGTGATTTGATTTATGAAATTACTTATTGAGTCTAGTTAATGTTAAGTCTAGGCTATTTGTCATTAGTCAATTGATGTAATGATATGGTTGATTGATGTAATAAACCTTTTGGGGTCCAAAAGGTCCTTAGTGGGAAGGCGTGATCCAGATTTGGATCGAGGAGCTTGATAGGGGTTAGAAAAGCCTAAAAATAAATGTTCTCAGAATGATGTGAAAATGGACATGTGCGAAGGCCTCGTCAATACAAACCCAACGCAACTTGAACGAGCTCAAACAGATGTTGTATGCTCATGATATCGTGATATGAAGTTTAGGTCAAACTGACAAAAAAAGTCAAAGTCAAAGTCAACAGTCTGTACTGCTAACGTCAATAGTATGTTAACAGGACAGATGGCAGATGACGTCAGCATGATGTTAGTAGAACACATGGCAGCCCCAGGATGTACCGCGTGGCAGTCATTTTTGGCGTTTTTAGGGGCTGACTTAGACCAATAAAAATTGGACACGTGGCAGTGTATGAACATGACACGTGGCTGTCGTACAACATGACACATGGAAGGTACAATGATGACATCGCAGGTATGGTGATGATGTGGCAGGTATGACTAGTCAACTGACTATGTAGGTGACTGGGTTAATGACTAGACAGCACGACCCATTCACAGGGTGACACATGGCCCAATCACTGGGCGCCATGTGGTAGCCCGAATTTGGCCAAAGACAGCTAGGTAAAAGTTTGTTCCGCCTACAGGGGAATTGAACCCGTGACCTCTAGGTAAGGCAATGGACTAGCAACAATGTGTTAACCAACAAGGCACATGTGTTCCTTGTTTATATAAATAGCAGGAATTGCATTTAACTTCGGATTGGGTGCAAAGTTTGGGATAAGCCCCGGTCGGAGGTGGCTATCCACACAACCATAGGCGCTAGACCAGGGGGCTAGGTAGAGGATAAGGTGTCAACGCTTGGTCACATGGCGCGCCATGCAACCAAGGCCTCGGAGAAAGAGAGCTAACACACATTTTTTCCCAAATATGGGTTTTCCACCTTATTATTAGGTGCTAACACACATTTTTTCCCAAATATGGGTTTTCCACCTTATTATTAGGTTTATTCATGATTTTATGTTGATTTTATGGTTTTCTAGCCATATCTTGGTGGATATTGGACCAAATTGAGTGCCACGAAAAGTGGGATGTTGGGATTTGATCCCTCTACCTCATGGCTATATAAACGAAGCCATTGTGAGGTTTTCAACAAGAAAGAAGCAACAAAGAAGCTTGAAGCCAAGGTCAAGTAGTCTTGAGCAGTGCAAAATAGCTAAGCTTTGGAGGCAGTTTCCAAAAGTTATACTACTCTGTTTTCAGTGCCGTTTTTGCATCAAGTTTATGAGATAGAGAAGAATACAGCTAGTCAGTCAGAGCCCTATATGATGTAATTTGAATGCAGGTTGTAAAGCATTGAATATTGAATAGAGAAAGCCTCCCTCACTGAAGACAAAGGCCCGAAGACGTAGGCGATATTGCCGAACTCCGTTATCAACTTCTTATGTACAATTGGTTGATGGTTTGCATTCTTGTGTTATCTGTTATTGCTCTTAATTATTCAAGTCTTTTTTTTGTTGTCATATTCACATGCACCGTCAAAAAAAGGTCTTGATTAAATTGAGGTTATAGAGTGTAATTGCTAAGCTTCGATTTTCGGATCAATAGTTGAACATTGTGGTTAATAGTCAACCAGTCTCAAACACAGTCAAACATGGACAACCATTGTAAACCATAGTGAAAAGTCAAACATCGTCAACCATGGTCAACTAAAATCAACCATAGTCAAACATACTTAGCCATAGTCAACCATTGTCAAACATGGTCAACCACCATCAAATAAGGTCAACCATCATTAAAAATGGTCCATCATGATCAAACATTGTTAATCACAATCAAACATAATCAACCATGGTTATCCGTAGTGAACAATGGTCAACCCATGTTCAACTATGGTTAATTATAGTCAAACATGATCAACCATAGTCAACGATAATCAATCAAATTAAACCTTAGTAAAACATGGTCAATCTAAGACAACCATCGCTGACCATAATCAATCATAATTAAGCATAGATATCAATGTATATCAACCACTTTTAATTATGCAATTTTACTAGTTTAAATTTTAAAAGAATATATTGAAGTAAATTGAACTTTTATAAGTAATTTTTATTTTAGCTTACTCACTTACTGTTGGGTAAGCCACTATAACCTATAACTACTATATCCTCCCAACACACAAGGTAAGCCCCCTGTTTCCAACAAGGTAGCTTTACATAAGGGAGTGTCTTAACAATACACTACCCTACACCAGTACATAAACTAAAAATAAAATTTTTAAGATAAATATAAAAAAATTAGATTTCTTTAATTTAAACATTTTTGTTTTTTTTAATAAAAATAAAAATTATGAATTGAAAAGAAAATTTACCCCTTAAAGTGTGAGGGTATTGGATTTTTGCTATGAATGATCGTATGGGTTGGTGGAAGATTGAAATTTATGTAAGTGTTTATTTTCTACCTTTGCTTCAACTGATTACATTCTCTTTAAGTATCATAATGAATATTTATATTAAAATACCTTTATTAATAAAAATTTAGGAGGTTCAAAAAACATAAACAATTTCTACGTAATCAAAACTTTCATATTATTTATACTTGTGTGTTACGTGGTGGCTTCTACCATACACTCATTCCACTAAAAGTCTTCAGCACACTTAGCAGAGCAAAACTGATACTTACAACTGAGATAAATTGCAAAACACCAAACAAAACTTACGTCATGATCCACATCAACTGCTAGGTTTTCAAATGGAGAGAAGTCCTTTCCGGACTCTAAAAAACTGATACTTACAACTGATATATAAATTGCAAAACACCTGCAAAACTTATGTCAAGATCCAAATCAACTGCTACGTTTTCAAATGGAGAGGAACCCTTTCTGGAAACTAAAAACTGCTTTAAATTTTTTTGAACATCACTACTCACAAATTTTCAAGGAGAGAAACCCTTTCGTTGTTGTGAAAAAATTAAACTTAGAAAATATATAAGTTTCTTATTGTAATTTATATGCATTATGTAGTAAGTTAATAATTGATGATGTGTATTTTTCATTCTATCAGTTGAATAGTAAATAGTATATAGAGAGTAATATCCAAAGTGTTAAGTAGTATTGAATGCTGTTGCAGGTGGAGGTGGAGGTGGATCGGATTTGAATTGTTTTTGGATCTTAAGACTTATAATTCACTTGCCTTTGCATTTAATGTTGTTTTGCTCTCCCTATTATATGGTGGTCAATATTCAACCTGCTGAACAACATTAAATACTGAAGTAAGTGAATTATAAGCAATCTGAATTGCTTTCAGATTTTAAGGTCTATCTTTTCTTAATTACTTTCAGACAAAAAGGATACACATCCAATCATTAACTCAATACATAAGTGAATAATATGATATCCATATTCTATATAACCATTCTATTATTGATGACATAGTCCTATAATCCCTACATACAACTGCATCCTCTACATTTCTTCTTCCTTTGCGATTCTTTCTAAAGCTACAGACGACCATGTTTCGGAAAAAAAAGGCAAACAAGAAGCCGTTAGCTCGTCCACTGTTCGTCCACCTGCTTTCCATTTCTATACAGTAGCCCCTGGAACCGTTTTTTCTTTCACATCCGGATATGAAATTGTTTTTTATGTCATCCGCAGTCTTTATGGATTATAGGTACACAAATCTCACTGGCAAAATAGCTCAGATCTGCACATACTTTGAGTAGGTCATTCCTTTCACATTCAATAAGAAGACTCTTTATATTTTTCATTCATGCACTCGAATATTTCAGTGATACTATTTGCAGCAGTCCCAAATGAACGTGGGCCTCATATGTTAACGAATAATAGAATATGATAAACTACATTTTGTCTGGACAAAATTGGCTATGTTCTTCCAATGTCCTAATTACCAAAACTGCTCTGGACAAAATTGGCTATGTTCTTCCAATGTCCTAATTACCAAAACTGCTCTGCTATATGTATATCCAGAGTGATCTAGATCTCAAATCAAAACCCCAACTGAGCAACACCTGCCTTCCTTGTCAGCTCTACAGATAATTTCTGAGTCGTTTTACGTCTGCGATCTGCACGGGCTTCACTATGAACTCTTCTGCGCCTTCGTCCAGACATCTGCTCAGTTTACAGATCCCCATAAGTATCATAGCAAAGCAATTATAGCATTGTACTGTTTACATGTAATAAAAAACAAGAACATGTAGCCTGCAATTAACTTTTGACCTGCGCTTTCGAGAAGCCTCGTTCTCAGAGGACATGACAACCACAGGAATCTCCTTGAGCTTTGACGATTCCTATAGATTTAGTAGATAAAATCATGTCACTCATTATCCACTTCAGAATGAATGGATAAAACTTTATATGCCCTAAATTTTTGAAATGAATAAAAATACCTTTACTCGTTTTAGCAAATCGTGGCCAGACATTCCGGGCATACAGTAGTCCGTGATTGTCATATTCACTTGAAGGTCCTGACTCAGAAACGACATGCTGGACTATATGAGATAGAAGAAACCGACCTATTCAACAGTTCTATCAATGTATACTGTATTATATTATGATTCTCACGAGCATTAATATATTCAGACACAAATTAATCAATCAGGCTACAGCTTTCATCTCGTTACATTCACAACGTTCTGATCGTCTCCTAATCCCAAAAACTCCAGAGCCCTTCTCCCACTATCCACTGTGGTTACTGCAGCCATACACACATGCATAATAAGCTTTGAAATCACAAAAATTCCTACTTATATAACTGTATAAAAAATCCTGAAAATATCAATAATCCAAGGATCAATCCCAGTCCGAATAAAATCTTACCTAAAATATCAATAATCCAAGGATCAATCCCAGTCCGAATAAAATCTTACCTTTGTAACAGGAGTTCTTCAATAGCTTTTCGATGACTTTTCGATCTACAATGCTGTCATCCACGGCCAACACATGAAGCTGGGAAGTGCTTTCTCCCTTTTCGCTTGAACGATCGGAAGTCGAAGGCATGCTCTGCTCTGTTTTCGACTGTGAATCTCCCGATCCTTTCCTGCCCATTAAATCTTACAACGATGCCCACAATGGCCTTGCAACAAACAATCTGATCTGATCGCTGCGATGCCTATAGGAATTCTGGCGTACCAATGCGGTCGTGAACAGCACTAACATTCGAAACGAAAAAAAATAATCAAAATCTCTCGTCCGCAAGACGAATTCATTCATTCATGAGACGATCTGGTGAGTTCAAGGACGGAGAAATTGCTTAAAACAAGCTGCGGTGTTATGACGGTGGAGTTGACTAAAATCACAAGCGTGTAATCAGGTTTGCACGACGGCTGAGATTGAGGATAATTTCGGGATCTCTCGCAAAGATATTTCGGTGGATTCACAGCGAAGCCATTTTTTAATATCACAGACGCTTGGACACACAAAGCCATCCCAGATCTTGCGCGTTCAAACACCACTCATGCGTACAAAATCCAAAAATACAACCTTAGTTGCGGAGGATTATGTGGGCAGTCCAATCCGAGTATGTTAGATTATCACATGAATTGCATATATCCAAATCAAATACAAAATTTTCCACCGCTAGATATTTCCATAGGAAAAATACAACCTTAGTTGCGGAGGATTATGTGGGCAGTCCAATCCGAGTATGTTAGATTATCACATGAATTGCATATATCCAAATCAAATACAAAATTTTCCACCGCTAGATATTTCCATAGGGTTTCGTCCGCCTAGCTGTTAAATCCCCACGAAATCACTGAGCACTAACCTAAAACAAGCTTCAGACGTACATTATTTGATTTTCCTCTTTGATGTACCGCACTTAAAATTCCGGTAAAATCTTCGAAAGTGTTCGAACTCTTTATAATTTACTGCGAAGCGTCACTGTACTTGAGAAGTTGACATACGATATAATTAATGGAGCCGTTCATCATGTCCCCATAGATTTCCCATACGTCATGTCATAACTGCTGCTGCTCAGTTTGCTTCCAAAGTCTTCTGCTCCGTCCTCGTATCCGTAGAGTAGGTGGAAGACTCAATCTCCACAGATTTGTTTGATTTTCTTATTGATCTCCAAAGATACGGTTGATTTTCAAAGATTTGGCAAATGTCTTATGATCTATGTTATGGTGGGGGCAATTTGCAAAGATAATATATTGTGCACGATCGATTTAAAATGGTAATTTAATTTAAAGTACTTGAATCCATGTAAACCAGCGTACCATAATGAAATTGACAACGAAGAGGATATTATTAGTCCCTGCCAAAGCAGGTAATATAGGGATAGATTTTGGGTCAAACTTTTTAATTATATTAAAATTTTACTATAATGTTTTCAAAAGTTTTATAATATTTATGTATTAAATTGAATATTTTGAAAAATAAAAAATATTTTTTAATATTTAATATTTAAAAATTTTATTTTTTTATTAGTTAAAGTAACAATTTATCTCTATTTGGATGTGAAATTGAAAAAAATAATTAGATTTTATTTTAATTAATTTTTATTTTTAAAAACTTTAAATATGGCCCTCTGTTTTTAGGGATGGTCAAGTGTCATGTTATAGGATCCTTTGTTCTGGGTAGATCTGTTTTGATGGGATCCTAGATCTGTTTTGATGGGATCCTCTCTCTTGCACATATCTCTTCCATCATGTGTTTGTAGATCTCTTTTGAACAGATCTCCTTTGTTTAATGTGTAGATTTAATGTGTATTGAATTTATGATGGGTTTAATGTGTAGATTTAATGTATATTGAATTAATGTGTAGATTACTTTTGTTTAATGTGTATTATGATGAGTGGTTTTGTTTAATGTGTATTGAATTTATGATGGATCTTTGGACGTCAAATTTAAAAAATCTCCACCATTAAAGTTTCTAGCAGAGTCAAATTCCACAATCTTTAAAGTTTCCAATCAAATTTTACAATCTTTAAGCCAAATTTCACAATCTTTAAAGACTTAAAAGACACGTTTTTAACTTGGAGTATTTATCATTACAAACAAAATTGTAAAAAAGATTTGTGTGCACATATGGAGTAGGTAAAGCTTCAAATTTACCTCGAACGAGTAGCCATGAGGCCATCTTCCCGAGGCCATCTTCCCAATGCTTCAGACTTGTCCAAGGGATCTCCGCACAAATGGCAACTGAACGTCTTCTTCTGATGCTTCTTCCTTCTTCCTCTAATCAGGTGAATTCACATTCTCATTGCTTTGATTGGAGTATTTTAGGACATTTACTTGGACTTTGGCCACTTGAGAGTCACTTACACTTGCATTTTCATTTAATTTTCCATTTATAGCTTCTTTGAAGCCCTTCTTCATCTTTTACTTCTTTTCCGCTTCTCTGCTTCATTTTTTGCTAATTCTTCTTTGCTTCTTGCTAATTCTTTTCTTGGAATTGGATTAATCCAAAGCTATGATATCTTTGGCTTCCGACCTCCTTTCTTTTCTTGGAATTGGATTCATCCAAATCTATGATATCTTTGGCTTGTGACCTCCTTCCCTCGACCCTGCCTGGACAATCACGGGTGTCTTTGGTCCTGCTGCTGACTGCGACAAGGTAAAAAGAGCTTGAGTCCTCATTTTCCGAAATATCACAACTATTTTCTTCCAAATGCAAATGCAGCTCAAAGAACACATAAATTTGCCCAAAGGACACAAAAAATTTCCCTTCTCAAGCTATGCAAGCGTTTCGCTGAAGTTCGTAAAGACAAACCCCCAAGAGAAGAGCTAAATTTTGCAAAAAGAAACTCAACCGCGGAGGAGACTAAGTGTTGAATCTCGGAAGCCCGTTTAACCACTCCCACCCCGCTGTGTGACAGCCTGCTTTACGATTTCTTTCACCGTCTCTGTGCATTTTTTTCGTCATTGATAATTCTTTTTGCTTAGTGGTATGTGAATGAGCCCATCCAGGTGTCACAGACGTTACAACATAAAGCAACTTGATTACCATAATTTGTTTGACACATGTAGAGATCATATTACTACGAATGTTGGCGATATAGTTTTATTAAAAAACCGTGTACTAAAGAGTTTTATTAAAACACCGTGTACTAAAGACATCAGAGAAATTTGTTGGATTTACAGTAATTTGATGGACTGATAGCAGAAGAGAAGGAAGAAAGTGGTTGTACTAGTGACAATTGTCGTAAGATTGGAAGCATCAATTCCTTCAGTAACTTCTTCAACAATGGGGGCCAATCCAAACCCACTTGGACCAAGCCTTTCTGTTACCAAAGAAAGAAGTCCCATCATTTAATTAAAGACCGTCAAAGAACAATAGCAATTTCATTGTATAATTGTAAAGAGATTTCATAAACTTACATATGGTCTAGACATTGAAGATTCTAGAAAACATGCATAACACCAACCAATTTTATTGCATAGGCTTCTCAAGGTCCGCTACAACATCATCTACTCCATCTACAACTCATTTCTCAAAATACTGTTCAAAATGACATTGGGGCAGGTTGATTCCGAATAATGGCTCTTCCAGGCAAGGCTCTAGGACCTTTTATGGGCTTCAAGACCTTTTATGTGCCTCGCACCTTCCTTCTCCATGCTCTCTCTCGTACAGGATGTAATCTAGCAATTGGGCTCTTTTGCAAGTGGTAAACATGCAAGGCCAGCCCGTGGCAATTAAGGGGTGAAAGAGAATGAAATGGCATAGTGCATGGTGTTAACAAAGAATGAATGACAGATGGAATTATCCATGTTTTGTGGGACAATTTCCATCTCATGCAGCGACCAACGAGTCCATTCTTTTTTGTTGTTTTTTTATTATTTTGGCAAGAAGGCGTAATTCTTATACATGTTTATATTTTTTCTATTGGCTTTTTCTTATATGTCAATTCGAAGAAGAAAATGATTTTGTAGAATGAATTCCCCATGACCTCAAGCTTGTATTCCTTCAGCCTAGGAGGGAATTTTCCACGGTACTTATGCTAGCTCTCAGTCCACGCTTGGGAATTTTCCATGGAATTTACGTTGGCTCTCAGTCCAAGTTTAATGCAAGGAAGGTTGTTTGAGAGATAATTCTATTTCTATATTTGGTGTGTGACCATAAGTCTAGTGTTCTTTGTTCTTGGTCTTTGAAGAATCCATCGTATCAATTATATAGATCACAAAATATGTGGTTATGTTGATTCAATGAGTCCATTATTTCTATATTTATTGTTATCATTACTCTTTCAATATTATTGTTAGTTGTTACTTCAATAAACAATTGCTTAGTCTTGGTGTATTACAGGAGAGCCAAATGGGCCTACATTTCTCATATTAAAAAAAAAAAAATAGTGGTTGCAATAGTAAGAACTCATTGGTTTTTATTCATAAATGTAATTTTACAATTACATTGACTAAGATACAATATAGTTATTAGTAGATGCCAAAGGCTTGGGACTATAGCAATGAGTTTGCTATTGATTTGACATTTATTTGTCTTTTATTTTAAATTTGTATGTGAAGTGTAATGTTTAACTAATAAAAACAAATTTATATTTTTTGATAAAATAAAAATATTTGTTTTTTTCATCTCTATTGATTAATATATTTCAAGTCTTATTGTTGCTTTCACCTATTTCAATATTTAAAATTAATTACATAATCAATAAACTTTGTTATAAATACCATTTGCTTTTTAACTATTCTTTTATTTAACATTAAATAAATAATATTAAAATTTATATATTTATATAACAAATTTTAATTGGCTGTAAAGTATTCTTGTCTACATCATAATTATTAAAAATCAAATCCAACATATATACCAAATTTATCACACCACCACACCAATAAATAACATTTCCCAATATGGTTCTTCGTATCCAAACGATGACTGGCGGATCACAAGAAGCATATTGGGTAGTTCGACGGAGGAGCTTTTGAAATGACCCGATCCCCATTTATGCCCCGTTCATAAAAGAGTGCTTCATATTATGTTTATGTAATGTAATAAATATTATATAATTAAATAAAATATATATTATAAAATGTGAAATATTTATTATTTTTTCTAATTCTTTTTACATTAATTTTGGTAATATGATAATATTATATAAATTAAAATATATATTAAAAATTTTGAAATGTTTAATTTTTTTTAAATGTGATTAGTATTCCATTTTTCAAGGAAATTTAGATTCATCTTAAAACTATAAGAAATTTAGGTTAATCTCAAAACTATACAACAACCATACTAAAGTAAAAACATGGTAAAGATTTTGTCCAACATTGCTTATGACAAATTTATAAACTATGTGTCATAGTGGAGCAACACCTCTTCCTCCATTCCTTATGAGTTGATGTCAAATTCTTTGAATTCAAATTTTATGACTGTGTAGTTATCTATGTTAAATTTTGTCATTTAAATTAAAAAAAACTGACTGTGTAGTTATCTATGTTAAATTTTGTCATTTAAATTAAAAAAAACGGCATTCTTTTAAGATTATGAAACTAACCCATTTATTAGCATATTGTTCATGTTTCATAGTAATCATCATCATCAATAATTATAGGGTGCCAACTATAATTTCCATTTCCAAATCCACTTGGCAGGGACTAAGCTGCCATGCAGCCCTTGTTATATCTAGTGTTAGTTCCCAAAACCAAAAAGTTAGGATTTTACTTTATTTTTGGGTTAATTTATTTCATGCCTTTCCTACCACTATAAGCATAGCACTTTCATGTGGGCTGACTTGTGAAAGGGGGTTTAATCCTATCTTAATGCCATCTTAAATCAAACTTTGACAACCAAGCATCTCAATTATATTTTCGAAACTTTGGGTTTTTGAGAAAAGTTTCAAGGTTGAAAATGACAACGAGTTGATATTATTGCAAATAGCTTATCTTTAACATGGACGTTGGCTTGAAAATCCGCCAGCACATGGCTCACAATATGGCAAGGCAACTGGACTAGTAGCACACTTGTACAACGTGCTTGCATGGATGCTTTGATTGCATTAATGTTGGACTCATTGAAGAATCAAAGGAGTTTGAACAACATCATGGAGTAAGAAAAGTCACACAGTTGGTAAAAAAAGGTAACATTGATGAGAATTGAGGGAACACAGAGGTTCAATTGCAGAAGCATCTGAAAGGCAACTTGATCAGGAGTGCAATGCCAGCTTGGAAACTTGTGAACAATTGTATTTTTTTTGCAGAAGCTTGCTTCATTTTGTTCATTGGTCAGAGGACAGTCGTATGTCTTTTTTATCATCCTATGTTAAGATAATCTTGCAATTGTATTACTATTGTGGTTCCTTCATAATATTTCCTTGAAACTAGTCATACATCACGTAAGTTCAATACTTTGAGAGATAGTACAAGATCTAAAGGCAAACGAAAAACTTGTAAGATATTATTGGAATACTTTTGCACATCATGAGTTGTCAACAACTTTGTGTGTTGTAATCATCAGAACTATGTGCCAACTACATTTGTTTGAAAATGATATGGCAGCAAAGCTCGAATACAGTTAAAATGTGTGGTGGTCATGGAAACAAATCCAAAGAACAAGTTTATCTTCAGGATTCGGTGGAGGAAACTGTACATTGGATTGCCAGTGTAAACTGATTCCTTGTCATCATTCAACCAAAATAAGCATAAGACGCCATGATGGCAGTTTTATCTCCATCTAATCCAAACCACTCGAGATAAACAAATACATCTCTGAAATGAAATGATGTTGAGAATAAAACAACAAGGATTAGACGTCACACCTGAGATCATCATGGTAACCCGTTTAATTCCTGGGTCCTATGGAACAACATGCGATCAACGAATTGGAAGAATTAGTGGAACACAACATTCACGGATACTGCGAGTGCCCTTCAGAACAGAAAAAGGAGTTTTGCGCAATTGGGTTTCTCGATTTGATGTGTGGCCTTACTTGGAAAGTTTTTCAAAGGATGTATCCCGATTCATTATCATTTTGTAAGGAGAGATTCACAACATGATAACTTGAGTTTGACATGTTATGTGTGGAATGCCTCTTGGAGATTGTTAAGCCCTAATATTGGCTCATTACCCCTTAATTGAGGCATATTA
>CBVK0100723670.1:0-20730 GCA_900067695.1 Picea abies
ATACACTCATATATATGAAAGAACATTCCATAATTAAGAAAAAAAATCAAACAGTTAGCTTTCCTTAGGAATGCATGCATGCATAATAGTGATGATCTAAATAGAAAGTCTAAAATAGAACTAGTCAGTTAACTCCCACTAAACTAGTGTGTCGAAAATAGAAATTTCTTCAACACTGAGAACATGAAATGTCATGAGAACAGGGAATGCCATAGTGAGAGAGACAACGTGGAGATAGGAAATGTCGACCTTTGCAGAGAGACAACCTTGAGAACAAGAGATGTGATAACAACAGTAATGAAATGAACAATACAATTTATTGCCCGTGAGATTATTACCAAACATCGAAGAAGAATATAACAAAATAACACATACTCAACTTGAGTCCCCAGAGCTACGTCGCCAGGTCAACAATAACACCTTCATTTCCATAGCCAATAGAAATGCAGATAAATAAAAATATTTGTTTTAAGTAATTGTGAAAATCGCAATTATACAAAAAACTTTGGATAAAATGGAGGTCAATGAACGATTAATATAAGTCAAAAGCCCAACTCATTGCTATAGCCCCTGCACTGCCCTCGACATGGACTGATAATAACACCCCTTCGTGTTGTACAGCTTGATACACATTTCCTTATTCCCACTTAGTTAACAAATTTTTTGTTAAAATGTTTGGAGAAACCTTTATTACATGAGACATAGGAAGGCATGTTCATGTTAGAGTTGGGAAGACATTTTGCAAAATTTAATGGCATTGTCTAAATGTTCTACATTTCGTCATTTTTCTCATAATCCGATAACAAAAATTTGGGCGAAATCAAAATTTTCTATTGTTTAAATTGCATGTATGAATGCATAAATGAACTCAACATGTTAATCATGTAGCACTTGGATTACATAAACTTAACCACTCATTTGGCAATTTCTCACTGAATTTCGAGCAAAATTAAACGAAAAATATCTCCGAAAAAATACAAAACTTAAAACTAGTGAAAATTTAATAATGTAGAGATCATCTTTATTTTGGCTAGGTGGGATGTACCACGAGGGCGTTTGTTTCTCCGATTATGTGGCCTTGGGAATGAAATCTTACTTGATTGGAGGCCTCAATTTTATGACACACACCAAAATATCGTTGGACAACAGCGGTGCAAAGGATATCTTTGTGCAAGAAGTCGCAAATAAGAAGGTCACCATTCACCCGGTGTCGCTTGGAATAACGCCCGGAGAGCAAAAGTCAAATGGCATCACCTTTGCTCTATTAAGATAATACGAAGGGGCAATCCTGCCATTTGTCCTCCGAACAGGTGTCGCCGAGCTCATTTTGCCGCTCCACGATATTTATCATAGGGCAGGGTGGAACACGAGGAGAAGGGTTTGAAGAACCGAGGGTGGTTGGGAATTAACCAGAGTTAGGTTTGAAGAGACGAGGTTAGTTGGTAATTAACTACAGTCAGTCTCGAATAAAGGAAGGAGTAGGTGTGTGAAGAGTGCGTTTGCGATGGCTCCCCCCTCCCTTCCACCTTTCTAGGTTTCAACTATGAAGCAAAAAGCTCCCGGGAATCCGATCTGAATCCTCCGCAGCAATGGTTCGGCATTGGCATTGAGACAAGCTACCGATATTCGTTTATTGTGGTGATTTTTGAAAAAATGGCAGACCCAGGTGAAGAGCTGAACTTGAACCTGCCTCCTTCTCCTCCGCACAGTTTCCCTCTCAGCCTCTCTTTGCAGCTAAACCCTTCTTCTTCCGAGGACATCACGATCGAGGCTCCACATCAAAATGAAGCAGACCTCAGGCGTCGCAGAAGGTACGGAAGGCGCGCGACTCCGAATCGAATCGGTAACGAAGATATTCGTGTTGTCATTCTGAGAAGCATCGACAGGCAGCTGGAGCAGGCGTCGGTAAGTCCCGAAAAAGCCTCCGATGAAGTGAGTTCTCCTCTTCCTAGTGCTAAAGATTTTGAGTGTAATATCTGCTTAGACATGGCCAGGGATCCTGTCGTTACGGCCTGCGGGCACTTGTTCTGTTGGCCGTGTCTTTATCAATGGATCTATCTCCATTCCGATGTCAGAGAATGCCCTGTCTGCAAAGGGGATGTGAGGGATATAGATATTATTCCCATTTATGGCAGAGGCAATGTCGATACCGAAGCCGAAGCGGAAGCGGAAGCTGAAGCCGAGGGCAAATGTCCTTCGGATCACCGTAACCCGAAAATACCCAAAAGACAGTTCTCCTCTTCCTAGTGCTAAAGATTTTGAGTGTAATATCTGCTTAGACATGGCCAGGGATCCTGTCGTTACGGCCTGCGGGCACTTGTTCTGTTGGCCGTGTCTTTATCAATGGATCTATCTCCATTCCGATGTCAGAGAATGCCCTGTCTGCAAAGGGGATGTGAGGGATATAGATATTATTCCCATTTATGGCAGAGGCAATGTCGATACCGAAGCCGAAGCGGAAGCGGAAGCTGAAGCCGAGGGCAAATGTCCTTCGGATCACCGTAACCCGAAAATACCCAAAAGACCCCATGCCCACAGGGTTGAAAGCTCCAGAATTGAGGGTTTTAGAAGATCTCGGCGAAGATCGATTCCCGCTTGGTTGGACGCAGATGACATGGTTGAATATGGCGGTGAACATGGGAATGCGAGTCAAGGCCGGGGAGAAGATGGGTACTTTCGCTTCGGGCGAGGTACGATGGAAGTAAGGAATCGTCTGAGAGCCTTACGCGATGTATTGGAAAATAATCGCCGCAACTCTGAGGATTCTGCGCGGCAAGCGGCGACTGAGGATGATCGCCGTGTCCGGCAGCGAATTATGGGGGGAAGGAGACGTTTGTTTGAATCGCAGTCGAGAGCTAACAGAGCTCCACATATAGGGGAGGGGGAGGATGATGATGATGGAAGAATGACGTTGGGGTTTGAGAGTACACTGGCCAGGGAACGAGAAGAAATGTCGAGGCATTTGGCTTTTCTTCGTCGGCATGTCAGAGCTGAGAGATCCCCATCACGGGACTCGAGAAGCAGAACAACGCCTCGACATTTAGTAGCTGATGAGGATGAAAGGATGCCACTTGGATTGCGCGCTTCTCTCTCCAGGGATCAGGAAGAAATGTCAAGGCATTTGGCTCTTCTTCGTAGACATGTTAGATCTGAATGGTCATCGCAGTTGGAACCGAGGAGGAGGACAACTTCACCTTTGATGCTTGATGTTGAAGGATTGGAATCTTTTGCAGCTCCAGCCAGGGAACACAATGAAATGTCAGAACACCCTATTTCTCTTCATCAAAATATTGAAGCTGAAAGAGCCTCTTTTCTGGGATCAATATCTGCAACAGCTCCACAATCAGTGGTTCACGAAGTTGAAGAAATAGTGCCACCCAGATTGATTAGTTCTGTAATAAGGGAACAAGACGAATTTTCAAGATCTTTGCCATCGACTGTGAATATCAGAGCTGGCAGGTCTCTGCCACTAGCACCAAGAATTAGTAGAACAACTTCACATATAATGCTTGAAGGAGTTGAAGAAAGAACACCGTCGGGATTGGAGACTTCTCTAGCCAGAGAACACGAAGCAATGTCAAGGCATTTGGCATTTCTTCGGCATATTAGGGCGGACAGGTTCCCATCACTGGAATCAAGAGCTGTAATAGGTCCTCATCTGGTTGCTAACGAGGTTGAAGAGAGAACGCCTCTCGGATTGGAGACTTCAGTAGCTAGGGTACAAGAAGAATTGTCAAGACGTTTGGCCTTTCTTCAACAAATTAGGACAGATAGAGCCCCATTGCTGGAATCAAGAACTAGCACGTCACCTATAGTGGTTGATGAAGTTGAGGAAAGAATGGCAATTAGATTGGAGACTTCTTTAGCTAGAGAACAAGAAGAAATTTTGAGAAATTTGGCACTAATTCGACACATCAGAGCCGATAGGTTGGCCGCTATTCGAGCAAGACTGGCCAGTATGGAAGGAATGCTTGAAACATTAGTGGGTGCTGATCATCAGTCTGACCATGCTCGAAGTTCTGGTCCAGTACAGTTGGCTACAAATATACATCAAGATTTTCTTCCTGATGTCCAGGAGGAAGAATCTGGAGAAGTGAGCGTTTAGCAATGAACCACTCTTTTTAAGTAAAAGTGGGATCACTTGGCCAGAAACTCGACTAGAGTATTGTGCATGAACAAATAAATGATACAGTCACCGGTGCCTTTGGTTCTTTCGAGACACACTTGAAGGATGTTTCGTTTAAGAAAAGGGAGATAGTTCAAATTAAAGGAACTTCCCTGGTCTACGATGCCAACAATTTGAGCTTTGGTTTGCTAGAAGGGAAATATCTTTAAAACCCATTTCTACTCGTCAGACATAATAGCGTGTATGTTTTCTGAATTGTCATGTTTGGTAAATGGTTGACAGCATGAGATGCCGTCAATCAAGGGATTCATCTAAAACCTTTGGATTATTTTTGACCAGTGTATTTATAACCTCCAGTTTTGTTGTTCTATGTAAATATTGCCGCCTTCATCTACCATCATTACCGTAGTCTATGCAAGGATAAGTGTACCTTTGACATCGCTTCCAACTCAATAATATATCTCAACAAACGTTAATTCATTTATTTCAACTCAAATTGCAGGCTTTTTGTAATAGAAAATTTGGAATATTACATTATATCATTCTAATATAACAACTAACGGCCGCGTTTGGTATTACTTCATAATTCATGAAAGGAACTATTGCTTTCAACTTTTCATTCACAAAGCGTATTTGACCTTGAGAAGGGGTTTTAACATATTATTTCCTTTGGATCTGTATGTTCTTTACAATTGCCCATCTGAAAACCAGGATCCCGTTCTTAAAACATGTCTCAGAACACAGTGGTTCTCATCAGATTAGGAGATAATAATCAAATCATCTTTGGTTCTTATCTAGCTGCTGCCTCTGTTGCCCACGCAGTGAGCACTCAATGCTTGCATCCTACTTTATGAATTTTTACTCAATTTTCCCAACAGTTGACTCCAATTTGATTAAGCTTTTCTAGTTTTGGGACTCTACTTGTTTGTTTCTTTCGATATGAAGTAAACCTTTGCCATCATAAGTCATCTGGAGTCTGGACTGAAGTTAGATCTGGTTGTGTTACGGTTAGGGGATTTTATTCTCGTTCACCACTGGGCTGGCTGACTTGCTGTCACTGAATGGACATCTTTGCTACACTGGCACCGGTCTTTTCCTCTTTCTACTCCAAGTTTCCTATATAAACATGCAACATTGTACACCATCTGCCACCCTCTCTCCTTTCTAGTGTCTCTCCTTGCCCATTCGACACTTATTATCTGTCTTTTCATTTCTTTCTTGTCATACTTCTTCACTTGCTCGCCTTTCTAGTGCTACAGTTTGTGCATGTAAAGACATAATCAGACGGAAAATGACTTGTGTTTCCACATCCACAGAAGGAGTTACCTTCATCATCAAAATCTTCTTTATGGCATTTTTTATAATTCAACTAAGCCTTAGAGATTTATTAGTTTTTTGCGATCCTCTTTTGTTCATGTCCCATATTCTATCAACTTTTCAAACATCTTTTGTCGAGACTTAATAATCTAGAAATTTAATGTGTAGGTCCATAGAGCTGCCCTTCTTATGGCATGGTCATTATCCGTTCAGTGGTATCACCTTACTTCGCTTAGTTTTGATTTTCCTAATATCTTCGTTACTCTGGTAAAATAGATGTTGCTTAATACTTTACCTGGTTTTGATTGTCCTAATATCTTCTCTTCTCTGGAAAATGTTGTAATATCTTCTTTATTCCGCCAAATCTTCCAATACTTACCTTTGGTAACTTTATCACCTTTATGTCTTTATTATATTCCGCCATTTGGTTGTTTAAATTTAAATATAAATTTAAACATTAATAATCTTGAAATTTAATGCGTGGGCCCATAGAGCTGCCCTTCTTATGGCACGGTCATTATCCGTTCAGTGGTATCACCTTACTTCGCTTAGTTTTGATTTTCCTAATATCTTCGTTTCTCTGGTAAAATAAATGTTGCTTAATACTTTACCTGGTTTTGATTGTCCTCGTATCTTCTCTTCTCTGGAAAATGTTGTAATATCTTCTTTATTCCGCCAAATCTTCCAATACTTACCTTTGGTAACTTTATCACCTTTATGTCCTGTCATATTTTCTAGTTTGGATCCCCTAGTCACGTGCTGTGTTCATTTCCTTATCATTTGTCTAGGATTGGTCGCTAGTTCTTGGATTTCTATAATTGCTTTTCCAATTCGGCAACAACTTACATCAAGTTCTCATTTCTCCACCAAAGTCTCTCAAGAAAGCCATTATTCGTTTTATTCTTCCTGGTCACTGTTTCACCTATCTTTTATTTAATATAGAATGTTGACCTATGTTATGAAACCTCTGCTCTTGTTTCCTTAAGAGAATTTATTTCCACCAATAGTACATTGAAACTAAATAGTGAGTTTACCCCTCTATTTACCTTTCGTTTTATCCTTTTTTAATTTCTCATTTTAACTGGAATGTGGCTTAAAAAGCCATTACAAGAATATCTAGTATCTTGACAGATTGTAGCATGTGATCGGCAGGTATCATATTTACATTAAGTTTGTTTATGACGCATGTTTCGTCACTAATGATTTGATCAAATGTAGTGTAAGTCTCCCTATGTGTGATGTAAATTTTCTTCTGAATGGGGCCTTTAATCTTTAGGTCTTATGTGTGATGTAAATTTTCTTCTGAATGGGGCCTTTAATCTTTAGGTCTTAGAGCTTCATATGTATGTCACCAGGTATTGCTTTCTTCTTCATTGCATCGAAAAGGCAGCCCATGTTTTTGTCCTTCACTGCCAATCCCATTTTAAAATAATCCATGGAACCTCTTCCGTGTGGTCAACCATACACTTCCACATTTATCCCATTGCACTATGTTGGGTCAGATATATTGCTCCTCTAAAAACATGACTTTTGTTTTCAGTTCTCATGTATGAAATCATTTTAAATTTCTGCACAGTTTTCCAATTATTTGCTTCTGTCATATCTCTCTTTGTTTTTGAAAATGCTTCATTTGTTATGTTAAAAATCAATTCCATGTACGTCAAGAACAGCATATCCAGATGCCACAGCAGTCTCGCACTAGATTCCCTTGCATACATAAGTAAGGAGGGCTAGCATATCTGCCTTGGCTCCAACTGAAAGAGGGTCTGTATCTTTCTGAAAATGGTGATTTTGGTTGTGATCTTAATAGCCAAATCTGATCTGAAAGTATAAACTTTTGCCAGATTTAAAGGTGTACTCGCAGTGGGAAAAATGCTGCATGACAACAGTGATTCCATAAAAAGGAAATGATGGTCAACCTGATCACATCCCACTTGCTCCTCCTAGCTTGCCAGATCATCCACTTGTTCCTAATCATAATTCCTTTCCATGTAGTGGAGCAATAAAGAGAAGATTTTATTCTGCAATAACCCAGTCCGAAAACATCCTGGCAACCTTGCAGTTCAAGATGATGTGCTTGACTGTTTCTCACTTGTGGCAAACTACATAACATCCATCTGTAAACCATCTGTAAACTGGTATGAAGATCTAGCCAGCCAAAGTAAAAAAAAGAAGAATGTGACTGCCAGTCTGCCAGATATTTTGGCACATCCTAATCCACCGTATTTGATGACTATGGACACTCTTTTTCTTATTGAGGCGATCTGCTATTGATCGAGTTGGTCTGATCTTATCATAGAATTCCGTCGTTTGATAATCCTTATTAGTTTCCTATAAGGCCATTCCCAATCTTTCCAAATAGCTCCACAAGAATCTAAATTCATTTGTGTTGTAAAAATAGGATGATCAATAGTATGAAGTTTTTGATGTTGATTAAGATCTTGCCAAGATAACTATCCCTTGTTCCACAGACCATCCCACGCATTAAAACCTTTCTAAGCCATCAGTTTTCTTGCAAAGGTGTGAAGTAACCTAAGTTGTCCTCTATGCACATCGGAAAAGTCCAGATTGAACGGGCAACCAAATTCCAGCCTTGGCAATAGTCCAAGAAATCCTAATGCAATTGTTTGGAGGCAAGTGCCATGCTTGCCATATCCTCTTAAAAACACAAAACCAGAAATCTTAAAAGCATTAACCGCATCAACTATGTCACAGAGACTTAAAGGACCAGGACTCAGGAGTACCAATTACGTGTATAGCATGCTTGATTAGTTGCGCTGCACAAGAGTTTTCCAAGGTGCTTTATCCCTCATTGCCCTAACAACCCATTTGACAGCTTGCACAACCCCTTGAGCATGAATACCTGTCCGGCCAAGTTCTCCATCCTCGCTGGGAAAATTGCATAGATCGCAGGAAGTCAATGACAGACCCTTGTTTCCTCCCTGCTTTTGAGTGTTTCTAGCTGCTGGTACCTGACAATAGAATAAAAGAGATGAAAGGAGTAGAAAACATGGCTTGCATCTAGGATTTGTTTGTGATGGTGATCCAACCTGCAAGAGGAAGATCTTGAGTGTCCTAGTGCTGAAGCTTGCTTCAATCTTTCCATAAAATCTTACCCCAAAGGGTTTTGAGAGGCACATAAGCGCCAAAATTGATGTCTTAATAATGCACAATATGTCTTTGCTGAATGAAGTTACTTTTCTTATTGAGTCAAATAGGCATCTCTGCTTGCCTGAGGATGACCACCTCAGCATTCTCCTCACTCATAACAAGTTCTACAACTTTATAAACGGTATTTAGAAAATGCAATGCACTTTTAATGGAAACAATAGATAACTCTGGAGTTGATAGTAGAGTCATCAACAAATTGCATATTTAGTGACTACTCTCCATTAGGAAGGGTTGAGTTTGACCTTGAATGTGAGCAGTGTAACCTAAAGCATCAGCTGCAATAACATATAAATAAGGAGCCAACGAGCATCCTTTGTGGATGTATCGATGAGGGAAAATCTGTAGGGATAACTGTTCATTCACACAGACTTTAGGGGAGGCATTGGAGTAGAGAGTTTTGAGTGGATTGGTGAAGAAACGTCGAAAACCCAACCAGCAATTATATCATATGCTTTATCAAAATCAACCTTGGAAAATAGGACCTTTTGGTTAGTTTCCCCTGCTGATTCAAGACTTTCCCATGTTGCGATAAGATTGTGGAGGATAAAACAACTTTTAAATAAATCTTGTCTATATGTTGCGATAAGATTGTGGAGGATAAAACAACTTTTAAATAAATCTCGTCTATTTAGGGTGAATAATTCAGGCAACAATATTTTTAATATGAGTAGTTAGAGTTTTATTCAGCACCTCATAAGATACAAATAACAATGTGATAGACTGCCAACCACTAATAATGTCCTTTTGCTTTCCTTGAGAGATCACTAATCTAGGTGTCCTTCCAGGGCCATCTCAAAAATGATCCTAATATTGGTAGGTTTTGGGTCACGATTTTTCGATGCATTTTTGGGGGCCTTCTCATGCATTTGTTGAGGTAGTTACACACAACGATTAGGGACCCAACTCAATGTGCTAATGTTTTTTCCAACGAGATAAAGAGGACTCGAAACAAAGCATTTTGCGAAAAGTTATGATCTTGGCAAGGCTCCCATTGTTTTTAAACAATTTAGATTCGTCCAGCTCAAAGTTCCCATGTAGCTCTAATCATGCAAGGGTTAGGGTTCTTGCTTCTTAAGCTTATTTTTGGCATTGTTATATAATGTAGTTACAACCTATTGTTGTGGGATTTTTGTGAATCAACGTAGCCATCACATCTCTTATGAGAGATAAGCTACCACCATTCTAGCCATTTTGTATTGCTATATACATTCGAGTGTTTTTCACCATTTGATTTATTAATATAATTTAGTTTTTACTGCAGTTCTCTGCTTTAAATACTATATCTTGTGTTATCTTTGCAATGTTGTGTTCTTTCATTTCATTCTTATTCCAAAAATTCAAATTAGTGGTATCAAAACAATCTGTGCTTTGTTGTTTTTCCATGCATGTCCTCAATGAGGTTAGGGTATAGTTGGACCTCGAATTAATTGAGCTTGATTGGGACTTCCCTTGCAAATGCAGAAGGTTTCCCAAGGCAAATGAAGTAAAGAAAGATGGAGTAGGGGATCCTATGAAGTTGTTGCTCTAGGTAGAGCTTGTGTAACAGAGGAACAAGATGATGAACCATTTCGCCCAGATCCTTTAACAACTTCCGACAATGACGTAGGCACCTTCGATAAGCAGTCATTTCGGAGAAATGACACCCTTCAAGGTACAAGTTAAGTTCGATATCCCTTTGTTTGAAGGCAATATAGATTCAAAAGCTTTGGAGAGATTCTTAAATCTGTTAGAGGGTTATTTCTTTGTTCACAACATTTCAACAATGAGAAGACTATTTTTGCACTTCTGAAGTCCCTTCTCCATTTCAAAGATTGTTGGAGATACTTATTGTGTGCAACATGTCGAAGATTCTGAACTATATGCAATGGAACCTAGTTGGGGGGATTTGTTGATGCCCCTAAGGAGATGTATTTACCTATTAGAAACTATGAAGACTAGTACAAGAGATGGATGATTTGCAAGGTTAAGACTATATTGTGCTAGAGTACATTGATGCATTTCATACTTGCATACAAAACTAGGTATTTGGGACCTTGAGCAACACTTGTTTCCAAATACTGCAATGACACACATAGATACATTCAAATAGAAATGAAGTCTTTAGACATCTCTTCGTGGGGAGCCACTCATTGTTGTGTTGTCAAGATTGAGCAAAAATTTCAGTAGAAGGGTAAGAAAGAGTTTGGGGTAAAAAAGTAGCTAGAGCACAATAAGGGTAAATGAAACCCTAATTCTCATAGCAAAGGATAGAGTAAAGATAACCAACCTCAAGACAATTAGTCACAACCACATGCAAAGAAGAAGAATGAGAAGTTGAAGGACTTAGGCAAGTGGTGTGACACCCACAAAAGTTTTTGGCACAATGATGAATGTTGGACTCGAAAATCGTTATTGGTCGAATTAGAAGTCTTGGACTTTGATTTAACATTGATGCCAAGAGATTCCATTGAAGGACTCAGGAAAATGGTGTAACACTCACAAAAGTTCTTGGCACAATGACAAATGTTGTACAAGGTAATTGTTACTGGTTAAATCGAAAGCTTGGACTTTGATTTAGCATTGATGCCACATGATTCCATAGATAGGGTAAAACAGATCATTGATGCAGAACCCAGTCTTACTACTGCCACCACAAAGCTCCAACTAGAGGAACCAAAGGAGTTCAAGGAAGGTGAGTGACTTTTGCAATTAGAGATGTGAGAAAAGAGGAACTATTACATTTCATCGTGGATAGCGACAACCAAAAAATCTTGATCTCAGTTAAAGTTATCAAGATGATGAAGTTGCCAATGATGCCGCACCCCCAACCATACATCATCTGTTGGCTTAGCTAGGGATGAGACATCTGAATTAGCTAACAATGTCGCCTACAATACAACATGAAGCCTTTCAAAGACTAGGTATTGTGTGATGTTGCCTCTTTGGAATTTTTTGATGTTCTTTTAGGACAACCATACATGTGTAAGTATCACGCTGTTTACCGGTGTAGGCTCCATAGTATCAATGTCACTTGGGCAAATTAGCTCTATAGGATACTAGTGGTAGCCTTGACTATTGTAGTCTCTGTAATCACTGTAAGTAGTGTAGGAAGATAATCTCCCAGACTGGGAGATTTTTCCTCTTCATGTTTGGTTAGATGGAGCAAAGAAAATCACTATGACCACTAGGACCTCTGCAAGGGGTCTCTCTATGCAACAAAGACAAGTAGATTAGTTTGTCGAAGAATACTAAAACATCTTCACCCCACTCACAAGATTACCTTTGCACTAGGGGTAAAGCATGCAATTGATTTGACAAGTAGATTAGTTTGTCGAAGAATACTAAAACATCTTCACCTCACTCACAAGATTACCTTTGCACTAGGGGAAAAGCATGCAATTGATTTGACATTGGGTGCCCCTTTGCCTAGTGGCCTTGTATATAGATGCTCTCTTTTGGAGAATGAAGAGATCAAAGGCCAGATTCAAGATCTCATATAGAAGGGCTAGATTTGACCAAGCTCCTCACCCTATGAGAGCTTTATTGTGTCGGTAGGACAGAGCATGGCGACCAAGTATTGACTACAAAACCTTGAACGCAATCATTGTTAAGAACTAGTGCCCCATCCCTCAAATTGATGATTTGCTTGATCATCTCAAAGGCGTAAAGTTTTTTTGCAAGATTGATTCGAAGACATGCTATCCCCAGGTGCCAATCGAGCAATCTGTTGGAAGACAACCTTCAAATCTAAGGAAGGTCTCTTTGAGTGGTTGGTCATGTCTGTTGACTTGACTAGCGTGCGAACAATCAATCATGAGGATGATGGACGATATTTTTCAACAATTCACCAATTCATTTGTGGTCATAAATCTAGATGACATCCTCATCTTCAACAGATCTTGGAAAGAGCTTCTAAAGCACATTCACTGAGTGTTATTGCATGTTTGTATCAAGGTTCTCTCATATTGCTTTGCTCTTGAGCTAGGTGACTAAGGTCGGAGCCAAGGGCAAGTTTGTTTGGATCGAAGCACAACAGACAAAATTTGAGGAGTTGAAGCGTTGTCTCTGCATCATGCCAATCTTGATCTTGCCAGATTTGCAACAACCATTCAAAGTCGAGATGAACACCTCAAATTATGCTTGTTGGTGAAGTGCTCACACAACATGGATATTTGATGGCTTATCATAGTGAAACTTTTTGACATGGTTTGTATATACCCCACCTTGACAAATAACTTTATTCCATTATCCATGCACGTTGGTAGTGGAAACATTATATTATGGGGAAGGAAACAGTTATCCACACCAACCACGGGTCTCTACAACTTATGCAATGTAGGGCAAGATGCAAAACAAAATCCATTAGTAGTTGTCCATGTACTTTCAACAATTTCACCCGAAAATCAAGTACAAGAAGGAAAGCACCAATCAAGTTGCAGATTGCCTTAGTCGACCTTCAATTCTGGTATTGACCATAATTTTCAATTGTTGCATATGTGAAACTTCAGAGTGGCCCCCACTGTATGACAATGATCATAACTTTGTTGTTACATACCAGAGACTAGTCATAGGTAAATAAGTTTCAAACTTCCATCTCTAGAATGGATTTCTTTGCCATCTTTGTGTTCCTTCAGGTGAGTGTGAGAAGATGATTTGGGAAGCACACTACAGTGAGTTGGCTAGGCATTTTGACGTGAAGAAGAAATGGTAGTGTTGTAGAAGTACTTTATTGGCTAAAGCTCAAAGGAGATGCCGACATATATTCAGATCATGTGGTACTCGTGCCATTGCTATCCCTGCAATCAAGAGCAGGGACCATATACTCCTCTTCTTACTCCAAATAAGACTTGGAAGTTTGTCTTTGCGGATTTTATGTCACGTCTGCGCTTAACCAAGCATGGTAACAATTGTGGTTTTGTGGTTGATGATTGATTCTTTAAGATGACAAATTTGTCACCCTACAAGAAGAGTGTCACAATAGAACCCACTGTCAATCTCTTCTTCAAACATGTTTGGGTTTGTTTTGGGTTGCTATAGACCATTATTTATGATAGGGGGGACAATAGGCTCCTAAGTATCTTTTGGTCCAGCCTTTGGTCAATGATGGACACGAAATTGACTAAATCCACTACCTTCTATCCCTAGACCTTAGGTAGTCAACAAGATGATTGTATGTATCCTTACAAACAGGGACTTATTTACAATGAGTTTCTCAGAAGCCTGTTTCCATTTCCAGTAATGAAAGTACATCTTTGTAGCATTATAACTGCCATCATCCCAATGAATCTCTACTGCTACCCCCCCACAACGTCCTGCTCAATATTCGTCAAAAATTTTAAGTTGATGTTCGATGTAGATGGTAACAAATATACATAGATGATATGCCTTTATCTAGAGCTCAACGCTGACTCGATTTTTGGCTTTCTATTTTTGATATTATGAAAACATGGCATGTCACTTTATCTCAAACAGCCTTTTTGTCATTACCTTGAGTTCATTTATGATGTTAACTGACCACCATTAGATTTTAGCATCACTCCATTCCAAAACACCCCACAGATTTTTGGAATATTTTGTAACCTTTCTTTCAATTCTATTCATTCCGAGGTTCCAGATTGAGAGTCATTTCTTGGAGGTCTTTTCCCCAAATGAGCAGAATCATTGATCTGACCCACTTATCTTCAAAGCTTCAAATACGTATAATCAGGAGGTAGAGGCTTTTATCTTTTATTTTCTATTCTTTTCTCGCCATAGCTTTCTGCTGTTTAATGTCATTTTTTTGGTTCATCTCTTCTAAGGAGATGGAATTGTTATTTTTTCCAGCAGTTCTTTATCTGATTTTTTATTTTCTACTATTAAAACAAGCATCCGGGTCCTGAGATACCCTAACATGTGATTTTGCAGCCCCATATTCCATTTGTCAAGCAGTGGAAAGTTAAATCCATTTCTACACAATGCATATCAAGCTTGGGATTCAATTTATATGATTCCATTGATGTTATCGTCATGGTACACAACAATTGTCAAATTATTGGTCTAAGTTCTTTTTGGACTTTTCTTCATTCTCAAGCATGAATGGAAAAGTTCAATAAGCTGGACACCTTATATGAGGTTCAAATTGTACGGCATTAACATCAATAACATATAATTATTCAAAATCCTAAGAGTGTCACCTGCAGTTAAGCTATTACATTCTGGCATAACTATGTGAACACTAAATGCCTTCTTTCTGTACTAAGCTGTGTCACCACTTTAGGACTCCCTTTCAGGGTCTTCTTAAATTGGCTTTGTTTGGCCATTGTACCCAGACGAACTTTGTTTTTTGACCTTTCCAATGACTAATTTTAAGATTTTCTCAAGCCTCGATTTCTTACTCCCCTTTTTGCATCCTGTTTGGGTCATGTAGGATGCTTCTATATTATACACAACTAAATGATGTTTATTTGTGCTTCCAGCTATAAGAACGTGACATCTCTTCACTGCAAATGTGCTTATAAAAGTGATTAGATTTCTATCTCATGTCCTTTGGAGCTCTTACTTGGCTGTTATCTTAAATTCAATGAGCTGAGCCTTTGCCTTTGCCTTTTTATGAATGCCCCAAGAAGGAAATACAATCAGAGGCTTAAATTAAGGTCTTTGAGCTTCTATCAAAATAATCTCATGCAGTGATGCAAGTGAGGAAATTGGGTTTTCTTGGAGTTCTCTACCAACACAGTACTTTGGTGAAAGCCTCAATGTCTCACGAGATACAAATTTAGAATCTCTTCAAGAATGCATATTGCAAACTTTATAATATTGTTCAGTTTATAAGATCGATATGTACATCACTACATTTTTTTCCTTTGATGTTCATTTTGCTCAAAGTAAAGGTCCTCATGTCTGGTTATTCATGAGGGAGTTGGAAGTTGGCATTACATTAATAAAGGCGTTTGGTAGTTAGAAAATCTAGGGTTTCTGTGACTTTTGGTCGGTTAGGTGCATGAGAATGATGTTTACAGGGTTAGAATTTACAGCAGGATCTGTTATAACAGGGAAATAGAGAAACTTTGAAATGTGCATGAAAATAGAGAAATATTTGAGCAGTGTCATAGACCGGGTATATTACAGAGAAGATGAAGACAAGCATTGTGTGGTTCAAGTAAAAGATGCCCATTTCCTTCAGGGATTGTCTCTAATACTATATCAGCAATGGTCTGTGCAGTTAAATAAATCTCATAAACTGCCTGTCGTCTACCCTGCCTAGTTGTCAGTGACCACTGCAGTTCTATGGTAGAAATTAATTTAGAATGGAATCTCGAGGTATACTCTTATAAAAAAGATCAGGAAATGATTAGGTGTGGCAGAACTCAGAAATCTGATTGACTAAAGAGGTAAGAATCAGGAATCACTGTAAAAGTTATCAATTGGCAACTTTGCAAGCGAAAACATATTGACTAAAGTGCTTTAGAGGCCTTTTAATGCAGCAGGACTAATTTTTAGACATTAACTATTCGGCATCACTATTTGAACCTTTTTTGGCTTGATATTTCTCTCCTGCCACATGAAACTGATTCCTGCAGCTGAACATTAATATGCATGAATGCAACAAACATTGTCTGCAATCGCAAACAAGCGACTCCATAAACAAATCTCAAACCAAGATGCTTGTACATCTCACTCTGGAAGGCCTTTGTCAAATTTGTTTGCACCTCAGGTATAATGGAAAATCAAGGGCTTATTGGTTCTTTGTTTAATTTTAAGTGTTGTAAAATAGTGATATTCGATGTATGAGAGACAGAGGAAGATTTCGTTGGTTTCAAAATGGGTTGCTTCAAAAGCCTACTGTTGGGGATTGCAATAAATTGTAGCATAATGTTAAGAGTTCATAAAATATTTCGTGTGGGCAATATTGATGATTCCCGTATTTATATTGAACATGGTGGATACAGTCTGTTACATGCTTAGCATTGGAGCTAGAAGAGGCGTTTTTCTTCATTCCTTATTTTTAACAATTTATCTTACATGTTTTGGTTCACTTCAATTTTGCTGGAATCATTTTTAGTTGATGTCGTAACAGCAAGTCTGATTATATGAATTTTGACAGGCTCCATAAAAAAATAATTCCATCTTGATGCCATATTAACTAGTCTGTGTTTTTCATATTATTTCATGACAAGGTCCTTCTGTAGGTTGGTGGCTGCCTCGATTTCTTTTCAGCAAATGGTGAGACCATTTGTGACTTCATCAGATACATAAATGTGCTTTCTTATATTGGCCGTAGTGGTATAATAAATTCCAGATATTTTTCAGATTAGTCCTTTTTTTGACTATTTTAGCGTTTCAGGTGCCAGTCGGTTGTACCCTGCAGATAGTCTCTAGAGGGAATGATTTTGGAGCGCATGCATTTCAGTGCTTGGAAGTTGGAGGTTTACATATAATGCATAGGTCAGTGTTTTGACACGACCCGTCTTTTGGAAGTCATTGTAGATGAACACAAACTATTCCTACTAATTTTTATTATCCTAGCTGGTCACACCACCTCTTCTTCAGCGTGCCTAGCTGGTTACACCGCCTCTTCTTCAGCGTGCCTTCAACTGCAGTATATGTGACCTAGCTCACCGACTTCATAACATTGTCACTTGAAAGCAAAGCTTTTTGTGAGGCAACTTCTGGTTTAAATAGAAATTTTAAGGAAAGTTATTTTATTGAATCACCACCAAGTACCAATTATGTATACTATGTATACCACATTGTTGAATTTACATGCAGCAGCGAGAGCCATTCTCCTGGAGGATGGCCAAGAATTTAAAAAGTGACTGTTGTTTCTCACTTACCCTAAAAAAATCTAACACACATAAGCCAAGGAGTGACATCTTCTGCTATGCACCTTAGGCTGTCCAATATTATATATGTGGGTGGGCTTTGAACCGACTTATTCTCATTGTGCTCCTTGAGCTACCCCTTGTGGTGGGTGCAACATGCTAAAATTTCATCTCATGAGAACGGATCTGCTCTCATAGAATTTAAACCCTATAGTTAAATATGAAACTTCTGATATGCTTTTATGGAAAATTCAAGTGTGTAAACTTTTCATGTCAAGAGGTTAGATCAAATCAACATCAAACAGATGTGTAAACTTTTCATGTCAAGAGGTTAGATCAAATCAACATCAAACAGATGATAGATCTACAGAAAGAGGGATTTGAAAGAATTTAAACCCTATAGTTAAATCTGAAACTTCTGATATGCTTTTATGGAAAATTCAAGAGTGTAAACTTTTCATGTCAAGAGGTTAGATCAAATCAACATCAAACAGATGATAGATCTACAGAAAGAGGGATTTGAAAAATCAGATCAACATACTAAATTTACGATGATAGATCTCCAGAAATAGGGATTTGAAAAATCAGATCAACATACTAAATTTACCGCAACAATCACATATCTTTTTGTTACTATGAAAATAAGATTACATAGATCTACACAATGTTTCACAGGTTCACATTGTGAAACACTATAATTAGAACACATCAATGATTACATATACCACACTACTATACTATTGCTGCAATAATCATATATCCTTCTTTTACTATGAAAATAAGCTTACAAAGATCTACACAACGTTTCACAAGTTCACACTATAAAACACCATATTTAGAACACGCTAGCGATCACATCCACCACACTTCTATCTTCTGTAGTGTGCCCTTTCCTTTTTTAAAATAAGAGAGGGGAAGTGACAAATTAAGGCTAAAACCCAAACCTCTACATTCTAGTGCTCTTCCAGGACAAGGTAAAAAAACCCCAAACCTAAGAGATTACCCCTTGCATGAAGAATAGCCACTAAAAAGTAATGCTCATCATGTGTAAGAGAATCTTCCCTAGAGAGTGCTCCTCGCATGTGCTAAGAATAGATAGATACTTGCCAATTTGTAAAGCATACTCTTCCATGTAACTACTAAAGTAATGTGCCTCACATGTGCCAAGAATCTCTAGGCACATGCCAACATGTACCAAGCACACTCCTCCATACCCCTAACACGTTGGTTTATACAACAACTAAAGTAGGGCTTCCTCCTAGTCCAATGTAACTCATAAGTGCCAAAAAAATAGTTGAAGAGGCATATAAGACAAACTTGTCCTAATTGAGTCTCTCTCCCATTGATGTGCCCTCTCTCTAACAAGGATTAAACACTCTTTGCCCAACCCATTGCAATGAAAGGAGAATAGGTTTTGAGCAATAGAGGAAACTAACACTCCTTTGCAAGGAAAGTGTTTTCCATCAAACCAAGCTTCTCCTTTAGTGTATTAAATTCCTCTTTGCTAGGGGCTTTGTGAAAATATTTTCTACTTGCAAATCTATAGGAATGTGAGTTGAACTATTGCTCCCTTTTGTACTCCATCTCTCAAGAAATGGTATTGGATATCAATGTGCTTGGAGTGATCATAGAAAACTATATTCTTAGAGTGCCTAATGCAACTTTGGTTTTCACAATAAGCAACAATGGGCTCTAATATCTAATTTGTGAACTTTACAATCAATTTGCATAGTGAAATAGCCTCACAATTACCATAAGTCACCATATACTTCGCTTCTGCGAAATTGAGTGCAATTGCCCCTTCATACATGTTGAAGAAAGAAATCGTACTTGAGCCCACATCGAAAGAATTGTCGGAAGCACTATTCCATGTGCTTGCATCTCTATTCTGGTTAGAGTCAACAAATTTGTGGAGTAGCAACTTGTTAAATTTACATGCAGCAGCGAGAGCCATTCTCCTGAAAGATGGCTAAGACCCTAGACAAGATCTAGGGCACCCAGTGCACTCCTGGGATATGTTTCATAGAACTGATCAAATTGTCTATGATTTGGAAATTGTTCTTGTTTTCCTTTTATAGATATGCTGTCCATGCTCCTGATCTGAGTTGTCTTGTTTAAAATTTAAAAGAGACTATTGTTTTCATCTTTACCCTAGAAAACTAACACAACTCACCATCCCTTGCATTTTGCATGCTATAATGGATTGTGCCCTTCAAGTATATCAACACATGCTTACCAACATTCCTATGACATTGGTGAGGCTCAATATTACATTGAGTCAATGTATTAACTACCTAGTATGACCCGCTTGGTATTCACAAGGTACACTAGGGACTTGATCCATTGCTTTTACAAAATGGGATCAACCAATTTGAATCCTCGTCACATGTTAACTTTAGAGCTGGAACCATATGTGTAGCCAAGGGCTTGCAATCAAACATCCAAAATCTCTTCGTAATCTCCAAAGTATATTTCCTTGCCCAAGGAAGACTTCCATTGCTACTTTCCAAACCTTTAGACCTAAAACGTAATGTACTAGACCAATATACTCTATTTCAAATTCCTTGGCAAATTTCTTCTTGCACCACTTAATGCACTACATAGAGCTTTCTTTTAGGATTGGGTTATCTACATGCATGACCAAGACACAAGTCAGATTTATCATGCAAATATGACATATTAGAATTTGCACAACTATTGGAGAAGCCCAAATTTAGGAACACTTGTCAATCCTTGCATACCAAGTCCATGGCCCTTGCTTTCGTTGATAAAGGATCTTTTTCAACTTGCAAACGTGGGTACACTTCTCAGATGATTTGTGTACACTTCATCAATTACACCAATCAAAAAATCAGTGTTTTCTTTCGTTGATAAAGGACCTTTTTCAACTTGCAAACGTGGGTACACTTCTCAGTTGATTTGTGTACACTTCATCAATTACACCATTCAAAAAATCAATGTTTACATCCATTAGGTATAAAGGCCAACCAAAACACGATGCTAAAGATATGATGCTTCTAATAGAAGTATACCTTGCAATTGGAGCAAAATTATCATCATAATCAACACTCTGTTTTTGAGAGAATCCTTTGGCAATAAATATGGCCCTGCACCATTTCAGTGCTCCCTTTAGCATAATGCTTGATCTTGTACAACCATTTTGAATCAATTGTTGATTTCTCCCTCGGTTATGGAACCATCTCCCAAACACTATTCTTGAGAATGGAGTTGTGCTTCTCTGTCATGGCATCTTGCTAAACTTGCTTTGCATTTGCCTCCCCAACCCTAGGAGGTTTTATTTCAAGAATAGGAGACATTAGTGCAACATAAGTAGGA
>CBVK0100723672.1:0-26962 GCA_900067695.1 Picea abies
TTCTAGTCTATGTTCCACTTGAATTCATGTTGTTTTATACAAGTTAAACTAAAAAACATGGATGGAAAAGCAAGCTACAACCATGTTATGAAAACTATTTGACATAATTCCTCAATGAGAAAAATGGTCATATACATAATAACAAACAAATAATCATACCAACAGACACTTCGGGGGTTCTAAGGATGTTGGAACTCATCCCATTAACCCTATAAACACATCAGTAATCCACCGTGAGAGTTGGGACAACAAAAGAGTTGATTCTCCCAAGGCCATTAAGCAGACACATTTAAGTGTTTGACGAAATTCTTCAACTACATAGATATGAATTTTACATCAGATTTGGTTGGGGATATTACAGTGGTATCAGAGAGGAGACTCCTCCCAGCCTGAGCGGTCTACAATAAGGAGATTTTTTTTTGAACAGTGGTATAATTTTAATGGTCCAGGAGGATGGATACCCCTGATCCAAGAGGATCTCGTTGGCCTCCCACCTTGTCCAACTGACTCAAAATAGTTTTCTGGTAACTTATTATTTTTAGTAGTTTTTTGGTTCCTGAACTTCCAAGGCCATTTTGAGGGCGTAAATGATGCGTTTTCGCAGTCAGATACCTCAAACATATCCCAAAATTGTGATTGATTCTCCTAAATGAATATCCTTGTCAATACCTTTCCAACGAGTTATCGTGCGCCCTATATGGAGATAGTATGCAAAAGTTACGACCCCGGGAAGTTGATGTACTAACTAGATAGTATGCAAAAGTTACGACCCCGGGAAGTTGATGTACTAACTTACCCCAACAAGGCCCACATAACATTTGGCGCTTCATCTCCTATGGTTAGGTTTTTGGATTTCTATGGTTTTAGAATTCATGTTTATTGTAAAAATTCCTTCAAAGCCTCATTGTACTCATTTTCTTGTGAATGAGCGTAGATGTCACATCTCTTCTCAGAGATAAACTGCCACCATTCTAGCAAGCTTGTTTTCAGTCTGCATTTTACAGTCTTCATCATATTTCTTATTGAATGGAAGCCAAGTTTTAATGTATCTATGTTATTGTTTACTGTGTCTCTGTGTTAATATTATAAATATGTGGTTTCATTTTGTTCCGCTCATAAATCTGGATTGACCCCAGAAAATTTTAGGGTAAATGTTTGGCAAGAATTGCAAAGAATATCATAACATAATAAGAAGAAAATTGTGGCATTGAGAGAGTGGATGTCAAAACAACGTAAGAAGGAATTTGCAGCGGATAATAATTTGGAGAAAAAACTTGTTGAAATTCAGGATCACAAGTCTCAAAATTGGCAAACTTATCAAAAGAAAGAGGAAATAGAGTCAAGATTGTCATGGCAATGGAAATTTCATTTCATTTTAGTGGATTGATAGGGCCACATATTGACTTCGGGAATGAGAATACACCAATCCATGATGAGGATGTGTGCGATGAGGATGATAACATAGCATGATTGGATAGACCATTAGAGGGTTGTGACATAAGCACATGTGGTATATATGAGGATATCACTTCAGATCATGAGGAGGAGATAAGATCTTGGCCTTGTTATGGGATTTAGGATGATTTGGGTGTAGATACACCTAAGGGCAATGGAGCATTGACATAGAACTATTCATCTTTGGAGTAGGAACTCACCTTGCAGGGTGTTCATATGGGTGATGATCATAGTAGTGCAGTGGATGTCGATGAGTATGATGACAAGGATTCGACATTTGATCTTAGGAGTGGTAGTGGTGAGTCAGTATGTCAGCATGATAGAGATGTTGGCTTGTATGAGTCACATTATTTGGCAAGGAAGTTGAAGTTCAGTGAGGATATGATCATGACATCCATGAGACATCTTGATGAGATGCATGCATTGATGGAATATTGTTGTTGGAAAGCTTCAGGGGCACACGATGGTTTGGGAGGAGATCCACCCCTTGCAAATTTTCAGATGCTTAGAGAGGCAGTGGTAGTAATAAATTCTAACTACCTATACCTACTTTCTAATAGAGATCATCTTCTCATGCTTGGTGAGATGTACTGGGATGTGCTTAAAGCAAAGGAGGAGGAAGTTGTCATACTTACCCAGGAGCTTGAGATTACCCAGGATTCCTTGAAGAGCATGCAAAGGGCCCTTTAAGAATCAGGGATGTAGGTTGAGAAAATTTGTGTAGACTTGAGTGGGGCACATCCCTCATCTTCCACATCAGACAGTCAGTCATGTATGACAGCCATATCATGGGATGATATGAGTGGCATTTATTATTTGATGGAGGAGCCTTGTGTAATGGTTGAACATGAGGAGCATTCAGGTTTGTAGGCATTTGTTGATAGGTATGACCCAAAGATTTCTGATTTTTTGTATTATGGGGATCAGGAGCTGCTTATTTTGGAGATCCCATTGAAGGCTCAATTCATGATCACCGATGAGACAATTGAGAATATACCTTGTGGAACAAACAATAGGGAAGTATATGCATCCAGAGATTGTGGGGACAAGTATATTACATATGAGGACATATCCATTTTCGATCCAAGTTCATCTGACACTATTATAATTTTTGATACAATGACACATACAACATACATAATGATATGCAACGATATACAGTGGTGTGCAACTGTGTGCAATGTCATGCTGTGTTATGTAAAGGGGTACAATGATACACAGTGGGATACAATGGAGTTCAAAGCAGAGTCATACTCTCACTTAATGGAGCATTTCTGGTTCAGAGGAGGATGATCCACTCTTTTGTGGAAGTATAGGGACTTTGCAGGCTATACTCACAGCAACAATAGTATTTGTGATGATGGAGGGAGTATGGTTGACCATCTATGTGGGGAGATACCTTTGGAGGCATGCCATAGTATGGGAGTAGTGTGGATTCTAAGAGACTAATTAGATAGTTCATTAATGCATGGGGATGAATTCCATAGAGTGGTACACTCCTCGAATATTGATCTGAGATTGGAATATCACCAGGGAAGAATTAGTGAGCAGGATAGACACAAGAATATTCTTTGGTGTCCTTATGAGTTTTTGGTCATACACTTGGAATTGATCAATGCACCTACCACTTACCATATTTTCTTACAGTTGCAAATATATATTTTTTGTTTCTTTGATGCTCTCAGTATATATAGCAGGACATGGGAGGATCCCTTAAGACGGTTAAGTGAGACAACGGGCATTATAAAAACAAAAATGAGTTTTTATTTAGGGCATGTGGTCAATGCACAGGATGATGGGGACACATTGAGGGATTATATGATCTACTATATAGATGACAAATAGTTATCCCATGAGGCCACACTTAGGGAGATGATCATGAGGGCGATGCATGATGCACCTCCTGTAGGACTTTCCGGGGACTTGTATGAACTTGAGATAACACATAAGGAAAAGATGCTTTATAGACTGATGTCTAGACTCCAAGACTAGTTAGAATACATTATCAGGAGTAGGGATAGCAGATTACTCTATGTCATTTGGCAAGAGTGTAACAAATTTGCATGCATGGAGTTGATTCCTGGTATCTGGTTTCCATCGGTTAATTGCATACAAGGATTAGAGATGAGGATCGACTGGATTCCAAAAGTTATCAGTGTAGCACAATAGTAGTCAACAAACCTTGGGAGTGATTGAATTACCATTCTTTGGTGGGATTCAAGAATTCATTTGAGTGATCGATTGCTTCAGATGGTGATGATGATTGATAGAGTTGTGACAGTGATTGGTCTTCTCTATGTTTGGGATGTCAATAGTAGGGAGGTTGAGACTTAATCTATATGGTAGGATAGACTTTCCTTCCTGATACCCAAGATAAAGGTTGGCAGTGGATTTGTAGATTTAGACTTCAATGAGACACATTTGTAGGGGATTATTCAGGATAGTGGTTTCATTTCATCCCGTGATTCTCACTTTGGGCTTCTGGAGGGTAGGATGCAAACTAGGCACGTTGGTCTGATAGTGATGATCAGAGTGGTGCAATGACAACATGGTGGTTCCCTTATAGGATTAGTTTGGGGCCCTGGGATTATATTGTTTGAGAGTTTATCTATTGTTAGATATGAGAGATCCAATTCGTATTTTCTAGAGTTTACTCTTGGGATTTCATGGGTTGATAGTTGGGTAGCTGGGAGAGTTAGCCACTACTTTTAAGATCTTATACATATGGAGCATTGGATTGGTGTCTTAGATGGGACATTCTATAAGGGGTGGACCCAGTATCTACAATATATATTTTCTCTATTGATTGGTGGTCTTCATGAGGTCTCTTGTGTGAGTACATTACAAGACAATATTTTAGGTGATAGGTGATCCAAGTCTTTCAGATTGGTTTGGGATCCGGGGATCACTCTTAGTTTAAATTGGGTTCATCTTGTTGATCATAATGTTGTGATGGAATTGCTTGAGGACAAGCAATATTTGGGAAGGGAGGACTGTAATTTTTCCATTTTTGGATTCCCCTGCCTTGCATTCAGAGCGAGCTTTATGAGTTTATGTCAACCTGACCAGAGGAGTAAAAGGCGGATAATAGTGAGATCAAGAAATTTGGAGGAGGTATATGGGGCCCAGGCTATCCCATTCACCATCTTTCATCATCAGGATCATTTCTTCATAATTCTCTTTTGGTTTCGTGGCATTCCGACGATTTCTGTAATTTTGGGTTATTATTGAGCACATTTTAATTAATTACATTGAAGATGCTATTTGGAGCTTGTTTCTTGGAGGAACACCTTAGTGTAATATCTCGTTGGAACCGTAATGAAAATATATATTGGATATGATGATAAAAAGTGACTTTCAGTGGATGGAGAAGTTATAAGAGAGAATTAATCACTTTTTGGAGTAAAAAGGGTCACTAAATTAATAAAGTGATTTTATGAAGAAATATTAAAGACGAATTAAAAGTCACTTGAATGGAAAAAGGTGAAAGGTGGTATAAAAGAGAGATAGAGGCTTCTATTCTTTCATTATGTTGATGATCATTTTCAATTGTATCTTTGAGCTATGGAAGCTTGAATGTTTTGAGGGTTTTGATTGAACAAACCCTAGAGATCAGCAAGGAGGTGAAATATTCCTTTGTTCAAGGATAATTTTAAGGATGGAAATTTATTTTAAAATGTAGAAACCGTGGAGAATATTACTAGTTCTTAATATTTCAGCTATAAAATCTTTGGCGATTGTTTTGTAAAAATATCAAAATTTCTAAGGATTTTATATAGTTTGTATAATTTTTTGGCGATTTTTAAGGAAAAATAATTTTATCATATAAAATTTGGGCTAATCAATTTTAGAATGGAGAATATTTTTTGGGAAAAAGAATGAAAAATTAGCCCATGGGAGAAATTTAGCCCCTGAAATTTTCCTTTCCTCTATTCCTGATCCAAGCTTGGTCAAGGTGGTGAAAGATTCCACCCTCACCATTCTATTTCAGGTTCAGATCCATGTCTTGCATTGTTGGTAGAGGGAGCAACTGTTGGAGGATTCTGTAGAGAGGGCGCATTATCCAATAGGAAGGAGTTTCAATTGGCTCATGGGAGTGATATCTTGAAGAGATCTGAGTTGGTTTGTGTTTGGCTCACTTGGAGCGACATTTCTTGGCATCCTTGGGGGTTTCTAGCATCCATATTATTTATTCTTCGATCTGGGGTGAATTCACTGAAGGAGGGTGCACTGGGGGTTTGAGATCTAATTATTTTTGTTCATATTTGACATCTATAGCCAGGGGAACTTCTCATATAAGTATACATCATCAGATATACAAGATTGCAGCCATTTCATGAAGATTTTACATCATATTTATTGTGCATATTTCAACAAGGCATAAGAAACAAGGAGGAAACATTTCTTGGTATGGGAATTTTGGATTTTTCATGATACAACATCTCTTTTGGGAATCCATCATTAGGGGATTGAAAATGAGGATAATGGAAACTATTTCCTTGCCTTTTGGAGCCATTATAGGCCAATAAAGTGGTTTTTGTATTACTTATATCAGATCTGGAAATTATTATCATTGTAAATCCAATTATAAGAAATAAACAAGCAAGGATTGTGTGGAGGTATTTGTGCTTTTGTTGTATATTACTTGTCATTTAATCTTATGTTTATTCTAGTCTATGTTCCACTTGAATTCATGTTTTTTTATAAAAGTTAAACTCAAAAACATGGATGGAAATGCAAGATACAACCATGTTATGCAAATTGTTTGACATAATGCCTCAATGAGAAAAAGAGCCATATACATAACAAGCAGCAAATAATAATAACAACATAAACTTTGGGGGTTCTAAGGAGGTTGGAACTCATCCCATTGACCCTTTAAACACATCAATAATCCACCTTGAGAGTTGGGACAACAAGAGAGTTGATTTTCCCAAGGCCTTTGAGAAAACTCATATAAGTGTTTGACGAAATTCCTCAACCACATAGATCTGATTTTTACATCAGATTTGTTTAGGAATATTACAATGAGCCATTATAATGGTTGGCCTTCCAAGGTATCCCATTAAAAATGAAGGTTGTGATGAAGAAGAGCATTGAAGGAAACTAAGAGGAAGAAATGAAGAAAGGAAATAGTAGAGATGAGAGCTCAAGGAAGCAGTGTGCTTGATGATCAGAGGAGAATAAATTATTGAGTCTCTCCCACGATGAGTGAAGATTGTTTTTTAGCCATGGCCATCTACAAATTTCCTTCTAGTGCGTAACAATACACTGAATCTATGTATAGATCACCCTTTTGCAATCAATTCCACATAATAAAATCTCTATCAAATCTGGTTTTCCCATTTGCGGTTTCCATGGAAAGAAAAACTGTGTCTATTGTGCATTTGAATTATGTTATTTGTTGTGTTTTCTTGCTCAATGGTTGTGTGAATGAGGAATACTACTTAGTTTATTCAGTATGGTTTCATTTCTATTGTATACACCAATACTACAACACTATTAACCCATGCTTGTATAGTAGTGCATTGTGTAAGTAAATGCTACAAGAAGTATATCATTTGGAGACCAAATGTTAGTGCTTTATGTAATTATGAGCTACAACTAACATAACATTTGGCTATGTGTAAACTCTGTGTACAACCTAGAGCTTCTTCACACCCTTAATTCAAAGTGTAGTGATAACATTTACAAATATTTATGTATGAGCATATTATGCTACATATTTGATATTTTATGGTTAGTGAGAGTTTGTGCATCTTGTTTATTACTTGAGGATGTAATGAGTGGAAAAAAGTGTTGGGAGTAGAGTGCTAGGTTTTCATATATAATATACGAAGTTTGTATTTAATTGGTCTTAGTGACAAATAGAGAAACAAGGTATTGGAAACCAAATCTAAATAGGGCACAATAATCCTAAACTCAACTTGTTGAAGATTGCAAATATATTGCAATTAAATAGTAAGCATATGTGTTGACGAAATAGATCCATAGGCCTACCATTTACATATTAGTGAGACAAATACAACAAAACTAGGTGGTGTTAAAGACGCCATTATGCAAACTGGTTTTGTAGGTAAAAGAGGCATAACTAGTGCAACAACTATCGAAGTCCCTAGTAATGTTAAGACTATCGCATGTACAAATTTGCTAGGATCAGATAGATTTGGAGATGTTGTAGATGAAAAATATGTGATATTCATGGGAATCAAGGATGTGGTTGTTGATAATGATCCATTAGAGTTTCCAATTGGAGCTATTGTGGTTTTTACCTGCTCACTTAATGTCCTCAATTGTAAAGCTTTCTCCTAAGTAGATTACCTAGTATTCTAGTTGAAATAATATCTCCTTCTCTATGTGGCTATGCTTGCCCATTTGAAGAACATTATAAGTTGGAATTACCAAGTTGTACAATATCTATGAGAACTAAAGAAACTCCAACAATAGATTGTTTCCTTGTATGTAGCCCTTGAGATGTAGGAACATGATTTGTATTCACAAATATTTATCATTGAGTTTTAGAATGCATCATCCCAACAAAATTAATGCAGGTGTTTCCTTATGCAAAACCTCAAGGAGCATAATGAGGTTGCGAGCAATGGCAGCAATGAGGGGACACATACTTTGACCTTTCAACGAGTAATATATGAGGTAGGGAGTCTGACTATGGATGAATAGTATCATATTTGGTTTCAAGGAGAATGACAAGGTGTAGGTATTTATGGAGAGCCACTTTCCTTACAATGACATTGTAGGAGAGATGGGATAGCTAATGTTTTTCCGATGAGTGAAATCAATACTTGTGGCCATATTTAGTGAGTGTGTAAAAAATAAGAGTTAGTGTGAGTGAAAATATAAATTGACAATCTAGGGGGTTACAACATAGAGAATGGTATATTTGAAACACATTTGATAGAAAAAGTAACCACACATTTTTTAGCAATAAATAAGGATTGGTTTCCTTCATTCACTCAGCTAAGGAAATAATTGTGGGGATGAGGGGTTATAAGGAATATTAGGGATTTGTCAAGGGCCATAGAAACATGGTTCTTTTCACTACCATTGTTGAGAATAAATATATTTAAGTGATCCTTGGCATGGAAATTATGAGTAAATAACAACTCATGATTGGAAGGGTTATAATCTTTGGTCATAAGAATGAGTTGGGGGTTTGGTTTGGTAATATTCTCTATCATGTAAATAAAGTCATCCAGGGGCACAAAAGAGGGCATGGGTTTGGGTTTGGAGAACAACATCTTGACCAATAAATGTCATTGGAGGTGCAACAATCAACAATGTCATGAGAAATGGTCTTGTGAAAATTGAAATATTGTTTAGGGGGAGGGTGAGGAAGGGGTTGGCAAAGCCATGTGTGTCTAGAATGTCTAAGAGAAAAAATAGAAGGGGAATGGAGTGGAAAAGGACAATTTTTCCAACTTAATTGTCTACTACTATACCAGGATAAAATGATAAAAATATAGATGAACTAGATACCATGGCTACCTCATTAAACAAAGGAGGTAATAAACTAGAGTTAAAATTAATGATAAGTACATGTTCTGGGTCAACAATGAAGAGCTTCAATTGGAGCTTATAGAAGACTTCAATGTATTATTGTACTTTCTAGTTGGAAAACTATTGAAGTTAAATTTGTTTGGACAAAGGCCTTCACTATAGCTAAGGGGATATAACAGCTCATGAAGAGTAGTGCAAAATGTATGACAATTGGTGATGGCAAGGGAAATTGGTTGAACTAACTCTTCATTAATTCGACACAAATATAAGCATATTCAAACCATGTGTGTTGATCATTTTCCCACCATTGTGCGACAATATCCCGGAGCTGACAAGAAGCCAAATAAATCTTTATCAAATTCCATTAGTTCATATTTATGCTTAAAATAAGTGGATAACACCCTAATCCAAGAATCCACTTGTTTTCCATCAAATGAGCCCACACATTGAGGTAGAGTCACCTTAGGATCTCAATGTAGGAAAAAATAAAGCACTAGTTTGGAGATGCTAATATGCATGTCTTCCACTCGAGTGGCTAGATCCTAGAGACCCTATTGTTGCTAGTGGAAAAATTGTTGTTGTTTCTGTAAATGAACAACACAATGATGGAAACATCCTCATTCTAATTTTCCTTATGGGGAGCCATGTGCTTGTGTGTAGGAACAAAATATTCTACTATCTATTGAGAGAATTGAAGAGTTGGAGAACTATTATCTAAAACTCAGACACAACCTATTCAAAATAAACTAGATTTCTCTAGGTTTCCCTATTCAATAACAAATTGCTCTAGATCTAAGCTTTAATTCAAAGCCTCTAAAACTAGGGTTGAGAGATTCATGATATGAACCCGCTTTTTTATTTAGTTCTCCATGTCAAATGAGCAACCAAATTTGCTAATCAATCCAACATATCTATTCGTTAGAACAACATAGAGAAACCCAAAATGTCATGAAGAATCATGAAGGGGATCTTTTGACAAATGAATCGATCTATTATTAGTCCCTGCCAAAGTAGGACTATAGCAATGATTTTGCTATTGATTTGACATTAATTTCATTGACTAAACAATTTGACTATAAATTTAAACAGTTTTCCAAAGTATAACATTGTTATATTGGATATTTTAATTTTTTTTTTTTTTAAATTAAACTATTTTTTAAAATTATGATTGGTGAAAAACTTTAACCCCTTATTGCAGAGGTACACCTTTCCATCACTTTTTGCCTGATCTCGGTCTGCAAACGTCTCGTCTATTAATTTATGATGCACTTCCCAATCGATACCATCATTAATGGCTACAAGAAGTTTTTGCCGTCAGACTAGCTTTCAACTTCTGGCAACATCGACCCATATTTATACATTCCCGAAGTGCCCAACTGATATGGACTGAATATATTCTGTATTTATACATTCCCGAAGTGCCCAACTGATATGGACTGAATATATTCTGATGAGGAATCTATTTTACTACTTATACATCAGTTAGAAGGAAGTTGTCAAGGTGACACTCGACTTTTTCTTGAATCTTCTAATGCCTGATTTTCTATCATAACGTTTGCCCGGGCCTTCTTCCTTTGATACATTATGTTTAATTAGTCTTCCCTTTTTATTTGTTTACTTTTAATTATAACAAAGAAATCCAGATGCGTTGCATTAAATCTTTGTGTTTGTATAATTGTAGTCTAAATAGAGAAGGGTTTTGTTTGCATGGGATATTGAGGTTTCCCTGTTTTCTTCTGCAGAAAATATATCATATATTGCCATGTTTTGTTGTGCAGGACGCTGACATAATGTGGCTGTGAAATCCCTTGGGAAGGCTAGCAGAAGATGTAGACATCCAGATCAGTTGTGATAAATACAATGGAAACCCTTTGGATTTCAAGAACGAAGCCAACACAGGGTTCATGTACGTCCATTCCAATGAACAAATCATCAACTTCTACAGATACTGGTATCTGTGCAGACGCTTTTTCTCAAGCTAGAAAGAGTAGGACGTGTTAAATATTCTTAAGTTCAACAGGCAGTTTGCTAGAAGGGGTATGAAATTTATGTTCCTGGAAACCAAGTACTTTGGGGGATTCTGTGAGAGGGGCCAAGACTTGGATGATGTTTACACCATGCATGCAAACTGTTGCAAAGGCCTGAAGGCCAAGCTCATTGATTTGTGAAATGCACTTGGTGACTGGGAGGAATATAGAAATCTCACTATCAATTCATCATCTCCCAATCTGGGAGAATGGAGACCCGCTAATGCATGTCTAAATTCTTGGCATCTTTAAACTATTTGTTTTGATAAGATACTCATCAGGGAACTGATCAAGTTCCTCTTCAAAAAGTGGGGGTTCCTCCAATTGGCTGAGTTGATCTGCCATGGCATTTTCCTTGCCAGGCCTATCAATGGTAGAGTATTTACTGCAATATGATGGTAGTATAGGTGTGGAAGGACACAGTGGAATTTATGCCAATATAATTTGTCAGTATCATTGGAATAACATGTTTTCAAAAACCTTTACATATTTAAGTTTTAGGGTTGTGTAACTATGTCAAGAATTTTTTTTGGCTGGAATATGACCATATATCACTCAAATCTAACGGCCAAAAGCATTCTACTAAGATTTCCAAACATGAACAATTTTATGCACATATACCACCAGAACTATTGTTGCTCTCCAATTAGTTTCCTATTCCTACTTTTAGCATTTGGGCAAATTCTATTGAATTGGTATCCATTATTTATTGAATTGTTCGTATTTTTAGTCATGTTTGAACCGGCAAATCGGTGTTGCAGTGAACTAGTGAATGTTACGTGCATGCCATAGTGAAATATTTCATTAAACGTGTGGAGATTTCGTGATGAATAAAAAGTTCGTCGAGATTCACAATTCTCATTGCTAGCATGAGTTTCATGGTTCAATTATAGAAGAATTTTGTATACAAAATCAACACAGGAGATTAAGCGTTCCACCCACAAATATCAAATGTTAACTTTATCAATTTCAAAACTTGTATCGAAATTCAACTTTAATTAATTTAAGGTAGGTTGGCCGAGTTGCTAAACTTATTAGTCCCCCAAAAAGAAGGACTATAGCAATGAGTTTGGTATTGATTTGACATTAATTCCATTGACTAAGTAGTTTGACTATAAATTTAAACAATTTTTCAAAGTATAACATTGTTATATTGAGTATTTAATTTTTTGTTAAACTAAACTATTTTTTAAAATTATGATTGGTGAAAAAATTGAACCCCTTATTGCAGAGGTGCACCTTTCCATCACTGTTTTCTAATCTTGCAAACGCCCGGTCTATTGATTTATGTTATTATTGCTCTCGACAAGAAAACCTCGCACCATAAATTTTAATAATTAAAAACGAGGTGCACGCACCATAAATTTTAATAATTAAAAACGAGGTGCATAGATTAAAAATCAAGTCTAGCTTGACCAACTGTTATCTTGATCGGAATATCTTTTTATTTTCAATAGATAGTTGAATTTTATATTTTAATTACCTGAACTACTCAAATTATATACTTAAAATAAAAGGGTTCTTAGAATATATTAACATATACCGAAAATAAGAGTAATACTAGAAACTATAATCAACTTATGCATTGTTTATAGTTTAAGAGTATTTCTCACTAAGAATAAATTAAAGGATACAACAGTTAATTAATTGATAAAATTGTTCATTTTTATGAGAAGTATTGGAACCGTTGTGAGGTCACTAATTAAACCCTCAATGAATAACAACCTTCGTTTAATTTAAACCTTACTACATACAAAATTTGTCTGGGTTATGCCATAAGTTTTCACATTGAAGAACAAAAGGGTCTAGGATTTTTAAAAGCCATGAACGAGCATAAATAAAAAAATATTGAGTAGTAAACAAGGTTGTTACAAATATCTTCTCTAAAATTACTCCAAGTTTTGATCCTTGAATCATCCCCCAAAAAAAATGTTACACCACAAATGGAAAGATGACTAGTTTTGAAGAAGAAAATCATAGTTTTAAAAACCTCGATTTCCACAGAGTATAACTCCAAACTTGTAATGATTCAAGAGATGAAATTCAAACCCAAAATTCTTCACTATCTCTTCTAAGACACCTCTAAGTTTTGATATCTGAATCATTCTAGAAAAAAAATTATATCAAAAATTCCAAGATGAACTTCAAAGAAAACCCTACAACAAATCATCACAGAACTTCATCTTCCCTTGGAATTTCCACCTTCTTCACTTCATCTTCCCTTGGAAATTGTCTCCTCTACCATGAAATTCACTCCTCTAGGAAGAAATTCACTCATATTCCTTGGCTAGCTCAAATTGGTGTGATCTAAATTCTAAATGAGGATCCTCTTATTTATATGATTCTTCTCCATGTAAGGGGGTGTGACCAAGGGTCACAACTTTTGGATTGCACCTCTTCCTTAAGGATGGATGACCTTAGGGGATTCTTTACTTTACTTTACGGGATTCTTCTCTTGGATTCAAAAGATTATTAACTTGGATTTAGGGGCTTCTTCACTTGACTTTAGGGCCTTCTTCACTTAGTTTTAGGGCTTCTTCAGGGCTCCTTCAAGGATCCATTTGTGTACAACTCAAAGTGGGTATGTGGAAACAACCACATGTTAGTTCATCTTGTGAGGGACATTCTTAAAAGTCATGCCATAAGGGAACCACTTTGGAATTATATACACTTATTTCAAGGCTCATTTTAGACTCTTCAAGTCTTATTCAAGTGGAAACATCATCATCGCTTTTAGTGGCTTTTGGGCTTTGATTTAGGGCTTATTCTAAGGTTGACATCAATGACAACCATTTTTCCAAAAATATCCACATTTGGAAATGATGGAAATTTAGTAAAATGATAATGTTCCCCTTATCATCGTGCTCTAATCCCAATTATTGTATTTTCCTCTTATTTTCCTACTGACTCCCCATGTCTTCATGCTTCTAGTTTTACTGGTTTTCTCTCCCCCTTTGATATCAATGTAAAAGGGTAACTCCACCCGATAGTATTTCCCTTTATTTGGAGTATAAATTACTCCAAGGTTTTCTCAAAGATACTGAAAGGTCTCCCTAGGAAGAGACTTTATGAAGATGTTTGAAATCAATTCCTTTGTCCCAATGTACTCCGACTTGATATTCATTTTTGTGACTTGTTCCTACATAAAGTGGAACTTAATAGGAATATGTCTAGTCTTAGAATGCATCAATGGATTCTTGGATATGTTTATAGAATTGGTGTTATCATAGAGTATCAGAGTAGGCTCATCATATCTCACTTATATTTCTTGCAGGGTTTGCTTCATCCAAAGAATTTGAGTGCAACATGTTGTTGTTGTGATATATTATGCTTTTGTGGCGGATCAGGACACTAAATATTGGTTCTTTCTCAACTAGGAAACTAAGTGGGCATTTAAGTATAAATTTTCTCCACATGTACTTCTTTTGTGATTAATATGTCCTGCCCAAGATGCATCTGTGTAGGAGACCATAGTTAACTCATTTCCTTTTAGATATCGTAGCCAAAAATATGGGGTTCCTCTAATATATCCAAAGATCCTTTTCACTGCTAGAACATGGGTTTCCTTTGGTGTCTCTTGAAACCTAGTGACCTTTCCAACTACCTGCATTACATCTGGTCATGAATATGTCACATAGATTAGACTACCAATCATTAATCTATAGATTATTTGATCCACTTATTTAGATTCATAATCTTTTCTCAAATTGCAATCGGTAACCATATGAGTACTCATAGGTTTACAATCTTCCATTTTGAACTTATTTTTAACATTTATTGATGTACTTGCTTTGGGAAATGAAAATGCCTCCATCTAGTTGACATATATGGAGTCCCAATAAGAACATCAACTCCTCAAATAGGGATGTTTCAATTTCATTATGCATATCCTTGGAAAACTTCAGACTCGATTTATCATCATCACTTCCAAAGATGATTTCATCAACATACACTTCAATAATAATAATAATACTTCCTTGATCCACTTTTATGTAGAGGTTACTATCTTCATTTCTCATTTTGTATCATTTTTGTTGTAAGTACCTGTCCAATATTTAGTATTAAGTCCATATATATATATATATATATATATCTTCAATATTCAAAATAGTCTTCATTTTATGAGAGTACAAACCCTTCTCATTTTTTTATGTAGAATTCTTCTTTTAATTCTCCATTTAGAAAAGATGATTTTATGTCCATATGATACACTTTGATCCTTTTGGAGAATACATAATCCAAGAACATTTTGATTGCTTCCATTCTGGCCATGGGAGAAAAGGTTTCTTCGAAATTTATTCCTTCATGTTGAGCATATATTTTACACACTAATCTCACTTTGTTTCTGGTTACCTGTCCATCTTCATTTACTTTGTTTCTGGTTACCTGTCTGAAGACCCATTTTTCCCAATCATTTTTTTGTCCTTTGGTCTTAGAACTAGTTCCCATGTCTCATTCTTCCCTATTTCATTTAGTTCTTCTTCCATAGCCTTGATCCAATGTTCATCATTTATGTCTTTCTTGAAGCTACATTGTTCAACTATTTCCTTGCTCTAGTGTGTGTTATTTCCTTCTTCTTATGATTTCCACTCTGACACTTCTATCTCCAATGATTTGTTCTCATGGATGATTCTTTTGAACCCATCAGTTAGGTGTCCTAGAAGGTTTCTGAAAATATTGTTTGTTATTTTCTTCTTGTTCTAGTTCTGGTTTCTTCTATTCTTGTTGTTCTTCTTCTTATTAATCCTCATCTTCTTCCTTTAGTTCTTCATTTTACCATTTTTCAAATATGTTTGAATTTCTTCTTTCCTTCCTGTTCTTTAGCAAGTCCATTTGTTCAAATTTTACTTTGATGCTTTCAACTATATTTTTGAGTCTTAGATTGTAGCACTTATATGCTTTTATTTTGTATGAGTACCCCAAAAATATTCCTTCATCCACCCGGGAGTCAAATTTTCCAATCTTCTTGTCTTCATTTTTTATGTAACACTTGCTTCCAAACACTTTAAAGTTATTGACATTGGACGATCTCCATTTCCATAACTCATATGGATTATTATCACTATTACTCATGATCAATCGTTTGTTCAATATATTAATGATTGTATGCAGTGCTTGTCCCCAAAATATATTACTTAGTTTGGAGTCATTCAAAATGGTTCTGGCCATTTCTTGTACATTTTTTTTTTCCTTTTAGCAACTCCATTTTGTTGAGGTTTTCTAGCTGTTGAAAATTGTATTTTAGTTCCATGTTATTCATAGAAATCCCTGAATTCATTTAATGTAAACTCACTTCCATTATATGATCTTAATAATTTTATTTTCAAATCAATTTCATTTTCAACCAGTTCCTCGAATACCCTAAAACAATCAAAATCTTTTGAATTTTTCTTCAGGAAGCAAACCCAGGTCATTCAAGTGTAGTCATTAATGAGTAGCATGAAATATTGTTCACAATATAATCATTTTTTTCTCGTGGGCCCACATAAATCAATGTGTACAATCTCCAATGGTTTTGTTGTAGAGTATTCCTTTGTCTTGAATTAAACTTTTCTTTGTTTTCCATGCTGATAGTGCTTGCACATAGTATTCATTGGATTTGTAATTTATGGTATTTCTCTTACAACTTTCATCTTGTATATATTGACAATATTATCAAAGTGTGTATGGCCCATTCTCCTATTTAAAATCCAACTTTAATCTCCTTTTCCCAAACAACATCTTTCTTCTTCAATCTCATTCAATATGTATATGTTGTTTGGAGTCATTTTTGTTATTTTCACTAGTCTCCATGATCCTTCTTTCCTTATTTCACATTCTTTTGAATTGAATATGTGTGTGTGTCCTTGATCACACATTTGGATCACACATAGCAAATTATTCTTCATATTTTCAACAAGTAGGGCATTTTCTACCACAACATATTTTTTTCCAAGACTTAATGTGCCTTTTCCTATAATTTTGGTTGAGTTATCATTGTCAAACGTGAAAGACCCCTCTTTTTATTTCTTAACTGTTACAAATCTATTTGTTTACCCAATTATATGATTTGATCATCCACTTTCATTATACCAATATCTTTTCTTTATTTTGGGCTTGTAAGGAAAACCCACATTCCTCAATCTTCAAATCTTCTTGCTTCCTTTTCCAAGTTCTATGTTGTTCCCCTATATGATTGAAAGGAACATGCCTAGTTTCCCTTGAAGAAGTCATCAATTCACTTCTACAATTTATGGTTATGTGTCCAAAATTGTTACATTTGTAGCATTCAGTTTGATAACCCAGAGTACCAAAACAATTATAATTTTTGTCAAATGCCTTAGGAGGATTTCCAGTATAATTTCCTTCACAATGCTTCTTGGGATTTCCATAGCTACTTTTTCTCCAGGTGTTTCTACCCTTTGCACAAGCTCTACAATTTATGGCTTTATACCCAAAATTGTTGCAAGAATAACACAAGTCAAGGAAAATATTTGTGTACCTGAGTGTGGGTGGTATTCTATTTGGTGTTGTTCTTATGAAATCATGATATTGTACTTGGGTATCCTTAATTGTTGGTTTTTGATTCCATGTTCCTATGAATGAATGATATTTTCCTCGATTCTTCTTTATGTTTTGTTTGTGTATGTCCTCTTTTAGAGGATTGAATTATTATTTCTTGATGGAACCCTCGATAATATCTGCATAACTTATTTTCTCTGCTTCATTTCCTGCCATCATAGAGATTGAACCCTCATCGGTATTATTTTGTTTGTATCCAATTCCAGACTTCTCATAGAATGGTTTTTTATTGCAGATGATTTCATCCAGTGATTTGGTGTGATTGCCAAAATTTAGTTTGATTTCCTTCTTGTATATTTCCTTTCTTAGTTAGACTATTTCAACTTCTATATTCTCTGCTATTTTCTTCCAGTTACCTATATGTTTCTTCAATAATATTTGCTTCTTCCAATTGAATCCTTAGGTCTATGATAGTCTCCTTGCTTTCTTCAAAATTTTTGCTAGGGTTTTGAAAGCCTTCATTCATTTTACTTAACTCATATTTGAGAGACTTGTTTTTCTTCCTTGCTTTTCTTAGATCACTGAAGGCATTGATCAATTCTACCTCAAGATTCACTTCTCCTTCTTCTTTATAGTTTCCTTCATTATTTTTTGTAGTTTCCTCTTGAGTCTCTAACTCCATGAAGAGTACTCTTCTTGATTCATTATCATTATCATCATCTTCGTTGAATGAGGAACAATCATATTTTGAATACAAGATTTTCTTTTTAAAAAATCTTCCTTTGTTTCTTTTCTTGTCTCTTTTCTTGTACAATATTTTTTTCCTTTTAGCAACTTCATTTTTCTGAGGTGTTCTAGTTGTTGAGAATTGTATTTGTATTCCATGTTCTTCACAAAAATCCATGAATTCATTTCAAGTAAACTCACCTCCATTATATGGTCTTAAGAAATTGATTTTCAAATAAATTTCATTTTCAACCAGTTCCTCGAATACCCTGAAACAATCAAAAGATTTTGAATTTTTCTTCAGGAAGCAAACCCAGGGAATTCTGTTGTAGTCATCAATGAGTAGCATGAACTATTATTCACCATATAATCCTTTTTTTCTTGTGGGCCCACATAAATCAATATCTACAATCTCCAATGGTTTTTTTGTAGAGTATTCCTTTGTCTTGAATTAAACTTTTGCTTGTTTTCCATGCTGATAGTGCTTGCACATAGTATTCGTTGGCTTTGTAGTTTCTAGAATTTCTCTTACAACTTTCTTATTGTTGATATTGACAATATTATAATAGTGTATATGGCCCATTCTCCTTTTCCAAATCCAACATTAATCATCTTCTCCCAAACAACATATTTCTTCTTCAATATCATTAAATATGTATATGTTGTGTGGAGTCCTTGTCACTATTTTCACTAGTCTGCATGATCTTCTTTCCTTATCTCACATTATTTTGAATTGAATATAAGTTTGTGTCCTTGATCACACATTTTTCTCACACATAGAATATTATGCTTCATATTTTCAACAAGTAGGGCATTTTCTACCAGAGCATATTTGTTTCCAAGACTAACTATATATTTTCCTATAATTTTGGTTGAGTTATCATTGTCAAATGTGACAGGCCCCTCTTTTTCTTTATCTAATGTTATAAATATATTTGTTTCTCTAGTTATATGCTTTTAGCATGCACTGTCAATATACAAATGTCTTGTTCTACTTTGGGCTTGTAAGGAAACCTTACATTCCTCAATCTTCAAATCTTCTTGCTTCCTTTTCTAAGTTCTTTGTTGTTCCCTTATATGATTGAAAGGAACATGCCTAACTTCCATTGAAGAACTTATTAATCCACTTCTACAATTCTAGATATGTGTCCAAAATTATTTCATTTGTAGCATTCAATTTCATAACTCAAAGCACTAAAACAATTATAATTTATGTAAAACACCTCGGTAGGATTTCTAGTACAATTTACTTCATAATGTTTCTTGGGATTTCCATAGTTTCTTTTGTTCGAGGTGTTTCTTCCCTCTGCATAGGCTCTACAATTTACGGCTTGATGCCCAAAATTATTGCAAGAATAACATAAGCGAAGACAAATACTTTTGTACTTGAGTGTGGTGGTCTTCTAGTTGATGTTTTTCTTTTGAAATCATGATCTTATTATTGGTTATTCTTCATTCTTGGTTTCTAATTCCATGTTCCTATGAATGCATGATCTTCTTCTTTATTTTTGGTTTCAGTATGTCCTTCTTTAGATGATTGAATTCTTCTTTCTTGACGGAACCCTTGATAGTATCTGCATAACTTCTTTTCTCTTCTTCATTTCCTATCATCATAGATCTTGAACCCTCATAAGTATTATTTTGTTTGTATCCAAGTACAGAATTCTCATAGAATGGTTTTTTATTGCAGATGATTTCATCGAGTATTTTGGTGTTATTGTCAAAATTTAGTTGGATTTCCTTCTTCTATAGTTACTTCCTTAGTGAGACTATTTCAGCTTCTAGATTCTCTAATATTTTCTTCTTTTCTTCCAGTTACCTATTGATTGTTTCTTCAATCATTTTAGCTTCTTGCAACTGAATCTGTATATCTATGATAGTCTCCTTGGATTTTTCATAATTTTTTCTAGGGTTTTGAAAACCTTACTTCAGTTTACTTAACTCTTCTTTGAGAGACTTTTTTTTGTTCCTTTATATTCTTAGATCACATAAGGCATTGATCAATTCTTCCTAAAGATTCACTTCTCCTTATTCTTCATAGTTTCCTTCATTATTTTCAGTAGTTTCCTCTCAAGTGTCTAGCTCCATGAAGAGTACTCTACTTGAGTCACTATTGTTGGCATTATTGATAATGTTTTTTCATTCATGGCAACATTAGCTCCATGAAGAGTACTCTACTTGAGTCACTACTGTTGGCATTATTGATAATGTTTTTTCATTCATGGCAACATGAGTCAAACATGTAAAATACTTAGAGAAAAAGAAATATCACCTTGGGGCAAAGGAAGATCACCTACTAGGAGAATAAATTTGTTATCACTATTGATCACAATATGATCAACAATGATACTATGATTCTAAATTTGAGGAGTGGTAGAATGCAGATAATCCATGCAAAGAAGGAATAACGAAGCACAATGAATTAAGAGACCAGGAGGGTTAACGACTTCAGATCAATGCATAAAAGAATGAACAGATAGTTATTAAAATATCAAGAGAAATAGAAATGAAAAAATCAAAATCAAGAAACATTAATCAAAGATCAGAAGGAAGAGCACATTGCAGAAATGCTATCGGAATTGAACTCCCCATAGTAAAAATACAAAAGAATCGAGGAGGAATCTTGTCTGCTGATGTATTTTTCAAGACAAATCAGGATCATTAGATTAAGGGGAATTTATAGGTTAGGAAGAATTAAATCCCAACCATCAGATCAAGATAAATAATCCTCGTTAGGAAGAATTAAATCCCAACCATCAGATCAAGATAAATAATCCTCAACCATAAATTACCATAAAGAAGAGGAGAATCGTGGTCGTCTATTGAAGATTGGGGAATGACTTAGATCGTGAGATCTAGATTAAATCTAGACCGTCAGATCGAATACTAAGAGTCATGGACCATCGATCATGGAAATTAAGTATGCATGGTCATATCGGCATTGACCACTTCAGATAATATCGATGGAAGGAAATTTGCATGAAGGAATTTTAGCCAAAGTTGAAGTTACAAAATAAAAATAAGCCATCATATCTAAGGAGCACCTCGAGATCAATGATACCTATCAAATCAGGGTTGCGTAGTAGCAGTCAACTCCGACGTTGACCACTCTAGCAATCAGGGTTGCGTAGTAGCAGTCAACTCCGACGTTGACCACTCTAGCAAAAGGAAGCCAAGAACATATGAATTCACCTGAAGGACAAAAACCCAAATTTCTAAATTAAATGAGGGCCATTAGATTTGGACATGCATGGCGACAACTGGATCAGGATAGGCGGGTCCAATTGTGTTCAAATTCGAAAATGACCACTTCAGTGAAAAAGGGTTTAGAACATATGATTTCACCTAAAGTCCAGAGATCCAAAGTCACGAAGTAAGACACATGGCACACACATTGATAGCCCATGTCATTATAGTGCACGTCAGCAAGGACACATGGTGCATTCAGATGGTGAAAAGTTTCAAGGTCCACTTGGAATTTTAGGTATATGTAAGTCAAAAATATAAGTGACATGTGGTATCCACTCGGCCAATGCCACATTAGCAGTGATGTTAGCAAGCTATGCCACTCTGAGAGTATGTACTTCACAAAAAACTAGTTTCTACCACCAACAACTGCCCGAAGTGTCGAAGGCCAAAATCATTCTCAATCATTGATCAAACACATGTAAAGGACAAGGATATGATTCATTCACAGTCATCGATCCGAGATACATACCAACGAGTATAAGCTATTTCAGAATTCAACTAAAGCAGTTTGGAATACCACCCTTCCCAGCTCTGAAATGATGTGTGTATGGTGCGTGGATATAAGGGACTCACCCAATTTATTTTTCAAAGGTTGGAATAATATTTATCCCTTGCACAATTTTAAACTCTAAAACAAATCCTGGCCTTCCATATCAACCTTTGATTAAAGTCATAGTCATTGGATTAAGTCAGTGCAAGGATAACGTCAGAATAGAAGTTAGATAATTGATTTGGCTCTGGGAATCATGCTAACCATCGGATCAACTATTGTGAGAGTGATTTGGCTCTGGGAATCATGCTAACCATCGGATCAACTATTGTGAGAGGTAATCACTTCAGGAATTTCAAAATTCAGAAGATTGGATGCTTGCAAGAGAGAAAATTCCCAAAGGACGAAGTTCGAAGGACTAGGTTCTAGCTCCCAGTTATGAGTTACGAACTAGTAAGGTATGTGGCATTGGGAACATCGCTTAAATTTATAATCCCACGGTCCTATATCCTAGATTTGTGAAGGATATTAAATAGGGAAGTTTTGATACACAGTCCGACAAAATTTTCTCTAGAACAATTACAAGACTGCAAAGGGCAGAGTCTCGAAACGTCGAAGTTCCGAAGAGAAACGAGAACCATCCACTCAACTATAGATTAAGTCTCGACCATCGATTTGTGTGAAACCTCATATGTATACACCCTTGATCATATGTCAAGATCATATGTAAAGTGGCGATAAGCTAAAAGGTCAACTGGGTTAACACCTGGTCATGATACATGGTCACTTGGTGAAATGAAGTGTCTGCAGACTAAAACATAAAACAAGCTTTGAACCATATGTATGTAGTTGTTTGTCACAACAATTTGGTCATATGAAAAATTAAAGCAAGTCACAAGCTAGAACATGTCCATTCCAGGTACATGAAAATGCACCAGATAGTGAAAGTGTGGGATCAAAATAACGAAGTCGATCCATTCCTGTGATTGACTCTTTAAAATTTTGATCAACATATATATGATGAATAATTAGCCCTTTCATGATATTGTATGAAAAGTAATATAGGAATAAAAAGTAGACATTAAGTTCGTAGTAATGATCCCTCGGTCATTTGAAAAGAATGGTTTGAAGGAAGTGCCTATCTACAGATATTCAAATCCAAAACAAGTAAAATAATTAGTGATGAGTTAAAATGATGAAACAATTTGCAAGAGATTTTAATTCCTTAACAAAATAATAATAATAATAATAATAGATATTATTATTAATTTAAATGAAGAAGTATAACGTTTCATTCCAAAAGGACACATTGTTTCAAATTCACACTAGTTGGAAGACTATGTAAACAAGAAAGAATGGTGAGAAGAATGTACCTTGGTGGATTAAATATATATGTATATATAATGGATTGAATCACATTTCATTCTATCAAGTTGGTTCATGTTTACAATTTGAATCTAGTTATGAGGATTAGATTCCTCACATCTCAGTTGGATCTGAGACCAGCAAGTTGGGTCTTGTTATGAGGGTTCGATTCCTCATTTCTTAGTTGGATCTGAGAGATACAATTTGGATCTTATATTAGAGAGTTGGATCTCTCATGTTCATTTGAAGTCAAAGATATTAAAGGATTGATTTTATATGTATTTATACAAGTTAAATAAATAAAATAAAGATATTGTATCTACTTCATACATTTTGTGTTTTAGATGTTTATGAATAATTAATTGAACTGCATATCTTGTTCAATTAATTCAGTTAATCTTCAGTCATCATATATATCTTGCTCACCACCCCCTCTTAGTTTAAAGTGTACATTTCAACAATTGGTATCGGAGAAGGTTCCTTTAGCACAGTTTAAACACTGGAAGGTATATTTTGAAAACATGGGTGGACAAATGGCTCTCCCCACAAATGAATCTCACTTATTTGATGTAACATACTACTCTTCATGGAGGGAAGGAATGAAATGGTATTTTAAGTCAAGAGGATCTGGTATTTTGGATTTAGTAGTATCTAAACTTTGGTACTCAACTACCTCAAAGAACAAAACCAAATTTCGAAAAGAAGCAAAGAAAAATAATTCAATAACATTAAAGGAAATCCATAATGGAATGTTAGACCAAGTCAAAGAAAAGGTGGGACACTACACCTCTACTAAAGTTATATGGCTCTAGCTAGAGAGTTCTTATCAAAATATAGAACAAAATAAAGAAATGGAGAATTTAAATTAGTTTATGGAACAAAACAAAGAAACAAAGAAATCAAATCAGATTGAAGAACAAAATATAGATAAAGAGAATTCTGATCATAATAAAGAAAAAAACACAGAAGATGACACTTTCATCAAAGAATTGATGAAAAACCTAGTCGTCAATAAAGATGACTACTACATAAAGGAATTGATGAATACCTCAGTATTCACTAAAGAAACACTATTAGATTTTAAGAATGATGTTATAACTACATTTGAAGTGATTAATATGGAACCAACAAATGGTCTATATATTGAAGTAACTAAGGATGTTCTTGGCCAGCTTGAATACACATTTATGTGCACTTTTGAAGAGTTGGAGAAAATTCAAAAGAAATATATGTTGCTACTGCAATAGTAAGATCAATCTAACCATGAAGAGCATGAAGAAAATATTCATCTAGAAAACAAAGAAGAAGAAATCAAAAGATTGAAGACAAAAGTTGCTAATCTAACAGAAGAAATGAAAGAATTAAGGACAGATGACAATAAAAGAAAAGAAGTAATAGAAGGGATAGAAGAAATGGTCATATTTCTAAAAACTCAACTTGAAGAAACCAGTAAAAATGAATAAGCCTAGAAGATCGAATTAACTCAAAGAGAAGAATCATGTCACATGTTGGAATTGGAAATTATTGACATCAAAAAGATAAATGAAAGTACTAATGTGAAGAAGATAAGAAAAATGAAGAAGCACATAAGATCCAATTAACTAAAATCGAAGAAATATGCCACATGTTGGAATTGGAATCCATTAACCTAAAAAGGATTTGGCTAGAAAACAAGGACGAAATCAAAATATTGAAGAATGAAGTTATTGATATAAAAGGAGATATAGAAGAATTAAAAACATATGACAAAACTAATAACTGCACAGAAGTATTGGATGATACAGAAGAAATAATTATCAATCTAAAGGCTCAACTTGAAGGATCTAAGGAAAAAGAAGAAGCCTTGAAGATTCAATTGACTAAAAAGGAAGAAACTTGTCACATGATGGAAATGGAAGTTATCAACCTCAAAAATAAGAATGAAAAGACAAAAGAAAATATTAAATCCCGTAATAACTTAGTTATCCTAGATAGGATATGGAACAGTCAAAGACCAACTGATGACAAAACCGGTCTTGGATACAATAAAAAAGAAGAAGGTGGAAAATGGAGAACCATTCAAAAACATGACAAAGGATCATTCTCTTCAAAATCAAAACGTCCAGTCACAAACTTAAAACAAACCTTGAACTTTGTCCAGAAAGGAATCTATAAAATTAAAAAACAAGAGACATAACAAAAGACAAACATCTCATGTCACAACAGACCCAAGTATGGAAGCACCTTTGATGGTTATTGTTTTTCTTGTAATAACTTTGGTCACAAAGCATTGGAATGCCACAAAGCATTGGAATGCAAGAGTCCTGAAAAGAAAAATTCAGGAAGGTCCAATAACTCAATGAGATGTTGGAGACACAATTATGTTGGCCAGACAACAAAGTTTTTTCATACAATGAGATGTTACAACTATGATAGGTTTGGTCAAAAATCCCAAAACTATAGAAAATCAATAATTCAAACCATGAGAAATAATTCAGATGAGCCAGGAAGAAAATCTAATGAAGGTTGGAAGAAAAGAAGAAATGGCAAGTCTTAAAAAACAATCTAGAAAATAAATATCCTACAAACAAAATATCTAATGAAAAAATATGGAGATGAAAATTTGAAATAGAAAACAAGAGATATGATCTGACACCTGAAAATGAAAAAGTTTCACTAACACAAAATAGAGAAGAATCTTCAATAGCATATCAAACAGAAGAATTGAGCAGTGAAAATCTTGGAAGTTTTCCAATGTTATCTTCATGAACTACTAAATTTTCCCTCAGCAGAAAATGTGTATAAAAGGAAGGAAAAACATGACTAATAATATGAAGTGCATCAGCCTGGTTAGAAAAGGATTATAGTCTAAGTATCATGACAAGATAAAGCATGTTTTAAGTATTTGAGACAAAAATACAAAAAAAATAGATGAAAGGACCAATTCAATCTTATTTCTAAGGGACTGAAGTTGAAATTGGTTTCTATAGAGTCGAAAAACTCTGAATAAGATATTAAATTGGTTGAAAATTCGAAATTAAATTAATTGGTGTCGATCAATGGTATTCTTGTGAAATATCAGAATATCAATAAGAATAAAGAAACAACAGATTAGTGAGATTCACACCCTTGTCATTTAGGACAAAGGAGAATATAGTAAAACCCTCTAAAATAGTAAAAAATCATGGGGAGTATTTAATGTGGTCATCAAATGAGGAAGTATTTGATTAGGTTTAAAATACTTGATCACTACAAAATTGGTATCAATAAGACTACCTATTTGAACACAAAACCCCAAGAGATTGAGATAAGAACTAGCACATTCACAAGTGTAGCGACCCTCCTTGTTATGACAACAACTCTGATAACAGGTGCAAGTTTTATTTTTATTAATTTATTATTTTTTTGTTTTAAAAGTGTGTGCATGCATGTAGAAAGGAAACAGACACACGTGACACTACGTCACCACCCAACGACTAACCAGACGCAACCACGATGATCACCACAAGAAGACAAGACGCACAACAAGTAGAAGCAAGCAATGAACGACCCAAGACATAAGGCGCACAATGCGAACATTTAATGACATACTGGGTTATGCACCACACGAACACAGAGGGAAGAATCCATGGTAGTAGATCTTACTATTTCTGCA
>CBVK0100723696.1:0-12651 GCA_900067695.1 Picea abies
TCCAGATCTCATTTGGAGTTTTGCAAGAAGATACATGAAACAACAAATCAAGAGACATGTGCATGCAAAGGGCTCCATAAGCCTCATCCATTTTATTGAGGTATTTGTATTTTTCAATGGCCGATGTGGTTTTTGTTTCCGTAGCCATGGTCAACATATACAATCATCTACCTCTAATCAAAATCTCCATCTTTTTCTTCCATTTGAAGTAATTGTACAACATTAGAATTGAAAACAATGGAAATTCCATTCTTCCTGTGTTCTTCAATCTTCAGTACCTAAAAACAAAGTGTCAATGTGCCTTCTTCCTGGAAGCCCATGGGATATGATACCATGTAATATGTGGTGAATACCTGCATAGAAAATATATCTAGCAAAATAACATACACAGCTTGTAAAGGTGAGAAGAAGAGAGAAACATTGGAGAGAAATAATGAGAAATTGTATTAACCAAATGAAAGAATGATAAAATGCACACAATATAATCTGCATGGATGAACTAATGTACAATAGAGGAGAATCCTATTCACCATAGTGGTGGTCTAGAGAGATCTGCACACACATAGGCTATTACCTAAGTTAACTTCCACCTAGTCTTAGTCAACTAGTCATGCAATCCTCAGTTAATTGGACAGACCAGAGTGAAATGAGGAGGATTTTTAGGTGGGAGATAAAGTTTGGTGGCATTTGCAAAAAGAACGCCTTACAGGACCCCATCGGAAGCTTCATCCACTCTACTGTGGACCTTACACCATCACCAAGGTTGTGAGTGACAATGCTTTTGAGCTCAACATTCTCCCCTCCCTTGGCTTGCACCTAGTGTTTAATGTGGACTTCCTTTAGCCATACTTTCCACCATTATTGGACACCTTAGAGATAGTAGAACAATTGAAATCGACATAGCTCAACCTTAACTGCATGGAACATGAATCCACTGATCAGATCATGGACACATAGGTCAAGGGCACTCGCCAATAGAAGCTTCAGCTTTATCGTGTTGTCAAAGTGGGGCAACTCCTGCACCAAGGCAAGTGGCTCATCCGGGGCCAAATTCAACAGAAATTTCTTCATCTGATGGGGAAACTCAACGTAATGGAGACAATTTCTTCCTAAGGGGGGAGGATTGATCCAGGTGGATATCGGTGGCCACCCACCTCTTCCAACTGGATCACATACAATTTTCATCTTGGCAGTTTTTTTCTAGCTTTTTGGGTCCTAAACTTTCGGGGTCGTTTTAAGGCCCTAAACAATGTTTTTTGGGTCCACCATAGTCACACTATAGACAAAGTTAGAGTGTGGCGACAAAATGTGTAGTCCTCGGATAGATATTTTCAATGGGCTATCATGAGCCTAAAACAAAGATCATATGCAAAAGTTACGACCCAGGGAAGTTGATGTACCAACTTACCCCATCGGGGCCCACATGACTTTTGGCGCTTCATCTCCTAGGGTTAGGTTTTTGGATGTCTATGTTTTTTTATTACTTCTTGATACTAAAAAGGCCTAGAGACCTCATTGTAATGTGCTCAGGAGAATGCGTGTAGCCGCCACATCTCTTCTCATAGATTAGCTACCACCATTCGAGCAAGATTGNNNNAGCAAGATTGTTTCATTCTGCATTTTACAGTTTCAATAGATTTCTTTATTGAATAAAAGTTAAGTTTCATTCTATCTCTGTTATTATTCATTGTATCTTTATGTTAATGTTATAGATCTGTGTTTCATTTTGTTCCACTAATAAATTCGGATTAAGAGCTTTCTAATGGTCTAAATATCATCACAAGTAGAGTTCATACGAAGGAGTTATGCTTGTGGAAATTTGACTTTTTCTTTGACCACCACAATACCTAGTAGATGCCACATCATCTTTCCTTACTTACACATGTGAAGTTAGTCATGTATGTAATTTCAAGAATATCCTAGAGGATCCAAAACCCTACCCCTGATTAGGAATTGGAAAATGCAAAAAGTCCTTAACCCTAACCTTAATGGCTAGTAGTTGTTGTTAAAATCTCAGTTGCTAGGAGAGAAAGTGGTTTCATTCCCATTGTCATGATTTTATAATCCACAGTTTAGTAGTACAAAGGAGTGATATATCAAAGAAGAACATAAGAAGAAGATGAACCTACAATGACCTATTAGAGGTCACAATGTCTATTTTCTCCACAGTGAGAAAACATATCTTTCTATTATGCATAATTATAAATTTCAAAATACGCTCGCAGGGGTGTAGACAGATTGGCAAGTGTCGTGTAAATGGAATGAAATATGTAAAAAGAGATCTCAAGTTCGATTCTCACCTCGATTTATCCGAAGGCATGCTTGTGGGCGGTGTGATTCTCCCTAGAGGTTATAAGGCAACCGACAGGATTCGACCCCATGTCACGCGAGTACGATGCTGCCATTATTACTGATTCCCCTAGTTACAAAAAAAAAATAAAAAAATACAAAGAACAAGACATAAATATTATTTCTTTCTAGATTTTTTCCCTCGTGGATTTATCTAAAGTAAATATTAATGTTTATAACATCTTCTTTTCACTATTACAATTTGTTCTAATTTTCTTAATTATTTTCCATAATTAAAGTGACATAGTTCTAATATTATAATCTCATCACAAGTAAAAACTGGGCAACAAATCATAACCTCATTTTATTTGCAATAGCATATTTAAATATTTTCCAATAAATTATTATTGAAATATCCAATAAAATTTACAAAGCTAAATTTGGGAAGCAAAACACTACCAATTAATTGTGCTAAGTAATCACAACAATAAAGTGTCACAAAAACCTAAATCCTACAAAATCATGAATGTATGATTTATCAAAGAGTATTTCATCAACCATTCATCTTACCCATTAATTTGTTACCGCAATCTAAATGTCACAAGAGCCTAAATCCTACAAAATCATTAATGTATGATTTATCAAAGAGTATTTCATCAACCATTCATCTTACCCATTAATTTGTTACCGCAATCTAAATGTCACAAGAACCTAAATCCTACAAAATCACGAATGTAGGAATTATCAAAAAGTATTTCATCAACCATTCATCTTACTCGTTAATTTGTTGCCATAATCTACTTTTATGAACGAATCCTAAGAACATGAGAATGAGGCAACTAAATAACATATCAAAGAAGAGCACTTCACATAAGAATCAATTTGTTTTTTGGGGTAAACACCACATTGAACCATCTTATTTAATGTACTTCTCAATGTTGGAACTAAATACACTTTTGTTTTTGTTGGCACATGTGATTCAGAAAGAGAATACAACTCATAACTGTTTTATTTTCTTTTTCATTATTAGAATATAATAATAATAATAATCTATTTTTAAGGTCACGGCTAAACCAGACACCAAATTGGTATATGAGATCCCCTTCATTCAACGATTTTCACTGGTAAAGTCTACGGAGGTATACATACCCTACCCCCTTTTGGATTTGAACATGTGACCTTTTAGGAGGAAACACATGTTCTTAACCATTAGACCCACTCAGGGTATATAAATCCAAGAAACTATTTAAATTCTTTTTAATTTCCTTTTGAATATTGAGTGGGTCTAATGGTTAAGAACATGTGTTTCCTCTTAAGAGGTCACAAGTTCAAATCCAGAGAGGGGTAGGGTATTTATATCTCCGTAGACTTTACCAGTTAAATCGTTCAGCGGAGGGCGGTCTCTTGTCCCACAAATAAGGGGGTCTCATACACCAATTTGGTGTTTGGTTTGGTCGTGACCTTAAAGTTAGATTATAATACATCCTAAGTGGGCCTAGTGGTTAAGAACAAGTGTTTCCTCCTAAGAGGTCACACGTTCAAATCTAGAGGGGGGTAGGGTATACCTACGTAGACTTTACCAGTCAAATCGCTAAGCGGAGAGGTCCCTTGTCCCACAAACAAAAGGATCTCATACACCAATTTGATGTCTGACTTAATCGTGACCTTAAAAATATATCATTATTATTATTAATCTCATTATCTACCCTATATGAAAGGATGAAAATATTTTAATACTTATTAATACAAATAATTTGAATTATACTCTCACTTATCTTCTCATTCATTTCAAATTAGCTACAACATTTTCATTTACAATCTTGGTTCAAATTAGGTCCTTATTTTCACTTAAAATAAGGACCTATTCACCCATATACCTTGACCAAAGAATAACTCTTTCTCACCATTTGTCTCTTCCGTTTAACAACTCATTAACCTATTTCATTATTTCATGTGATATTCTCAATCGTCTCATTAAAAAAAATAGCATCCATTATTTCATTCTATATTCTCAATCGTCCCATTAAAAAAATTAGCATCCTCTTGTGCATTTCAAAACTCTTACCTATTTGTATGTCTTAAAGTTGTGTGGAAAGAAAAACATAAGATTTATTTATGGAAGATTTTGATTAATAGAAGGATAATTAGGCATAAATATATTTGATGTAATTATTATTCTATTTACATCAAAAATATATATTTTTATTTTTTTCCCATTTATAAAGAGAGGCGAATCATATATCTAAGCAATTTTTTCATTCAATTATATACGAAAAAAATAACTATAACTATATTGATGACTTTGTGTTATTTTCTTCATGACATAAATTCATTTACATTAAACTTCCTTATTGCAAAGTTCCAACTAATTCTTGACAATGCAACCAATACACAAGCTTTGCAAACTAATTCTCTCAAGTTTGTATATGCAACAAATGAATTTACACTCAATTACTCCAATATTGATTCATCTCTCACATGTCTTTAATTAGATTTTCCTTGTTTGCATTCAACATAACATTCTATTCCTTTTCGGCATTGACAATGTCTCTCACTTTTGATGACATAAACAACAACTCAATCAAATTGAGCGAGACCAAAACACTATCATCACGAACTATACCTTGATAAGCTTGGTAATTCTTTATAACAATATTAACGTGACTTGTTTAAACTTTGAATTGAAGCATTAATGATGTTTGTCATAAATACAAATCCATCAAGCTTGCATATTTCTCCTTCCCATGTTACATCAATTATTTAGGTATTCCAAAAGTGTTGCATAATGGTATGTACTCATGCACAAAATAATTTATTGTAATATACATTATCTTGGTAACTTAAATCCAAGATAGTCAATGTGAAACTTATTTTCCATGCTATTTGTTGACTGCCTCATAAACATGACCCCTTTAGCTTCAAACAACCTACATATTTCCCAAAGGTTTTTTATCACCATATATATCGCATAATAAACACATGGTTTCTTAAATGAACCATAAATCATAAGACCTAGCTTTTAATTGCTCCCACACATTCAATAAAAAGCGCTTTCACTAAGTATCCAAAGTTATCTCATCACATGTCTTCATGGGCCTCATCGTTTCTTTGGTTAATGACTAATCACTAAATGTGAAGTTCAATAGAATCAAATCATAAACTCTTTGGATAGTTTTATCCATATAACTTCTCCTATCCATGGGCACTCCTTATTAAAAACAACTTTAATCAATTTGTCAATCTTCTTTTCCATTTCACAACTCAACCCATTAGCATAGCATAGATGTAAAGACACATCACGATACTCGCATAACACCAATTTAGTTTGAGAAGGGAGATTTCAAATTTTATAAACAAATTTATTAGCTTAGACTTTGAAGAAAAAAACAAAACTTTCTCATTTTTTTTAATATTTAGATTGTGAGAACTAATTTGTTTAATCTAGGAAAATATATAAGTTAATCAATATAAATTGATGATGATAATTATTGTTAAACACACTCTAAATTACACGTTTTCTACCATCTTATCACATGAATGCTTTGCAAAGTAATATTCTCCTTACAAACATTATAAGTTAAAATTCTAAAATTCTACCATTTAACATAAATCTCGTTCATACAATACACAAAACTTCAACCTACCAATTTGATATATATGTTACGAACATAAAAACCACACAACTTAAACATGTATCTTTATCATTTCCCAATATAAATATAAATGAGTGCCTATGTAAAAAAAAGTTTCCTGCGCATTAACATCAACACATAGTAACATCAACACATAAAGAGGAAGGAAAAATGTGTTTGAGAATGGCAATGCCTATAAGTAATTTACATGTGAAAAGGCTGATTATGGTAGGTGAAATGCAATATACAAAGCAAATTTTTATATGTACAGTGGGACATAGAGTAGACAATACCATTACAAAACATCCATGTACTTGTCAAGAGTGGTGTGATAAGGTTCATGGCACATAGATCGAGGGGTTGGGATAAGAATTTGATGAAGTCCCTTAAAAAATCATATAAAGCATGGGAAACATTACTCTAAGAGGACAATGATGCAAAATATTCTTTCCAAGTTGTAATACTAAGGACTCACTCAATATGCGTAGATATAAAATATCTCCACTAATGTCAAGCTCCTAGTAAAGTAATGAGAGGCCCCCATTTGTCACTATAACTTACATGTGTACTTGTATAGTCAATGGGCATCTCCCTCTAATTCTAATTATATTAATATTACTTTGTTTGGGGAGTATAAGTCTCAAAAGAAAATGACAAATGAAAAGTGACACTTAGGGTAATAAGGGTCGTTGTCAGTTTCCTCATTCAACCCTTGTCATTGCCATGGTGGCATGTGTGCATTAAGGAGTTAACTTGGTGAAGGGAAGGGGTGGGGTGAGGTCCTAAGGTCTCATCACATCACATGCATTCCGACAAAAAAAAATGTGTTGGTGCCTTTACTTGTGGACAAGCTTCATAACCTCCCCCTAGTACTTCGCCATCACTATCCATGCTACACTGCCTCCACCTTCGGGTTGGATGGGACTCTCTTAAGACTTTGAAGCCCTAAGTGACGCGATTCATTGTAATGGTCCCAACGATCATGGCAATACCCATTTACCCCATTTTTTTTAATATTATTTTTTTCATTAATTTTAATGTTATATTAACACAATGTAAACTCATTTTATTGAAATGGCTTATTTATTTTTTAATTTAATGTTTTTTATAAATAGTTTTAGACAAAAATACATCATCATATGAAATAAAATGTGTACATGTATTGGACCACAAATTTATAATTTTACTATTTTCTCTCATAAATGTTGACAATAATATGTACGTTTGTGTTTTATGTGACACTTGTAAAATATAAAAATACAAATAACCTCTACATGCTACCACCTACCATTCCAGCAATCTCTTATATAAAAGAGTATCAATATATTTCATTTTTCAAATTTCATATTTATTAATAAATTTTATTTTCTAACAAACTTTTATATAATAAAATATTAATATGTCTTAGTTTTCATATTTCTATTATTAAAAAAAAATTAATGAATAATTGATTAGAAAATAATGTTTAAAAAATAATAAATTTAAAACAAAATTTTCAATTTATTAAATTATTTGGTCTATTTCTTCTCACCTTCAACAATATCATATAAATACAAATTTATATCTTATTTTCAATATTTTCTACCTAATATTATGGACTATAAATATATAATATATTTATATAAACCTAAACAAATACCTATTCAAATATTTACAACAACCAAATTTATGCTTCCACCTCTACTGAATACAATGTATTTACCCACACCCCCACCTATACCAAATACAATGCATTTACCCACACCCTCAGTAACTTTCATAATGAAAGCATTAATCAACTTAAGCGAGTTAACTTAAACTTCACCAAAGGTAAAGGTAAATGTAAATGTAAATGTAAATGATAGATGACAACAATTATGTTAGCTACTTACACCAATTATTTATATGTGCCTATCATGTTAATATTTTAAAGGTATATAGTTATTATGCTAGTATTTTAACATTATGATATATGTATTTTATTAAAATATTATAAGTTAAAAAGAGAAGAGAGATAGGAATTTTGCATTTTCTTTTATTCCATGTAAAAATAAATGAAAGAGAAAGTGTTTTATTGCATTAGAAAAAGAGGTGCATTTTACATCCTAGTATTAAAGAGATTGTAATGTATATATTTTAATTCTAATGTTTGTTTTGTCCATCCATAACACCCACATTAAGGGATGTCGATCCAATATAATGTGTTATACATTATTAAAAATATAGTAATAATAAATTTAATATGGGCTAAATAATAATCATTCACAAATCTTTGTATATATAAAAATGACACTAAAGTATCTTATCAAAATCCATTTAAATCAAGTTGGCTTGTAACTAATATGTTAAGCTCTTTTGATGCAAAAGGAAACCAATCATTTCAAGTCAAACACCTTTAGTCACACACATAAGGGCTCTACACCCACTGCAATAAATGACAAAATGTCTTATTACAATCCACTTAAACCAATTTGGCTTGTAAGACATGTGTTAAGTTCGTTGAGCTTACCCATATGAGTTTGAACCTAGGTTGTTTGTATGGCAATGCACCATCTCAACCACTATATATATCATTCATTTTCCCTATGACATGTTTATGTCATTACGACATAAATAAATTCCAGTTTATAAAGGTAAGAGGAATTATAAGAATGAATTGGTGTGTCACTCGATCGAATGTTTGATTCTTCATAATGAATAATGGGCGGTGTGAAATGACTAGATGTAAAGGGTTGGATTGGATTGGATCGATACCTTACTTTTAGAGAGAAGTACTATATAGAGAGATAACTTCTGAAGGATCAAAGTGTGGCATAATTTTGTGCGTAATATTGATTTGAAAACGACAACTTTGATGTCCACATCCACCCCATCAATGTGCTAACTAACCATGATAAGCTAGAGAAAATAGAAGTTATCAACAGATTGTGTGTCACTAACTTAGGGGAATGTGCAAAGCATAACCCCAACAATTAACAAATTATTGATGATCAACCAATGCTTTCCTTTCTTTTTCAAAAGGGACATACATGCACCCAATATGTAAGTTAACAGTCATTTTTATTGCAATGCCTTTGTTGGATCTTTCAATCTAGTTGAGCTTTGCTTAAATTCTTTTTTATTTAGCCACTTCACTTAACTAATATGAATGAAATGTATATAACCTCATCTTTAATAATAATAAACTGAAATAAAATAAAAATTGAAAACCATTAAATTAAATTTTATGATGAAGATTAACGTCCACTAAGATCAAATTGGTCTATTAGACTTTAAGAGGGTAAGTGATTACTTGTGATTCTTTAGAATTTTGTTTATGTGCTTGAAAAGCATTAAGAGAAGCTTTCCAAGATCACCATACTTCTATTGAATTAAGAGGTTAGGAAGGTTAGTAGTGTGATAAATATTTTAAAAATGAGATCTAATATGGGTATAGGCTGGTTTTGTTGAGTTAAGATGTTAGGAAGGTTGGTAGTGTGACAAATATTTTGAAAATAAGATCCAATATAAATATAGATTGGACAATTTTAGAGAAAGTGCTTTTCATCTTCAACCTTTTTAATGTCACAAAAGTGACACACTCTTATATATATAATTTTTTATTTTAATAAATTTGAAAATAAAAGAAATCAATATTCACATTTTTAATATTATAAACTATTAAAAATATTTCCTTAAATTAATATTTTTTAATAAATTAAAAATACAAAATACTATATAATATGATAAAAATATAAAATATTATATAATATGATATTTCCTTAGATTAATATTTTTTAATAAATTAAAAAGTATAAAATATTATATACTATGATATTTCCTCACATTAATATTTTTTCAATAAATTAAAAATATAAAATATTATATAATATAATATTTACATTTTAATAATATTATATAATATGATATTTCCTTATCTTAATATTTTTTCAATAAACTAAAAATATAAAATATTATATAATATGATATTTCCTTACTTTAATATTTTTTCAATAAACTTAAAATATAAAATATTATATAATATGATATTTTCGTTTTGATAGTAAATGAATTTTTGATCATACGGCAAAGATATTAAATTTCCATACATAAAATTTTCACTCGACAATTATAATACACTTCAATTATATTTAAGAAAATATATATAATTAAATATAAATGATATCAAATCTCATTTTCATAACGTCTATAATATTTAATATCATTAAAAACTTTATTTCCCATTTATTAGTTTATAAAATTGATTTATTAAAATAAATTATTAAATAAATATATTTATGTTGCTTCATTATTAAGGTCATATAAATCAAAATTGGTATTTTCATAACATCTATAATATTTAATATCATTAAAACTTTATTTCCAATTTATTAGTTTATAAAATTGATTTATTAAAAAAGATTATTAAATAAATATATTTATGTTGCTTCATTATTAAGGTCATATAAATCAAAATTGGTATTTTCATAACGTCTATAATATTTAATATCATTAAAAACTTTATTTCCAATTTATTAGTTTATAAAATTAATTTATTAAAATAGATTATTAAATAAATATATTTATGTTGCTTCATTATTAAGATTATATAAATCAAATTTGGTTTGGATAGTTATCATCATCATTTGTATAGAGTTATCATCATTTTTATAGAGTTATTTAAATTTTTTATAAATATATTTATAATAATGATAATGTATTTTATTAAATTTCAAAAAAATAAATTAAAATTAAAAATAATTAATTAGTTTTAACATATTCTTTTTATAATTAAAAAGATTTAAAATCAACTTTTCAAAGTCTTATAAAAATTATTAATAATACAAGGAAGGCATTAGAAAAGAAAGAGATTTTCATTTTATATTTACGTGATATTTTACGTGGTATTTTATATTTACGTAAAGTGATTTTTTACGTGGTATTTAAGAGCTAATCTAACTCCACAATGAAACTCATGATGATTTGTTTGTATTTCAACCATATTAATTTTATTCTTTAAATCGGATATATTAGAAATGTAAATCTAATATTTTAACTTACACTTAATAATATAGTTATATTAAATAAGTTTCTCTAACTCTCAAATTCTTCCAAGTTTCTCAAACTCTAACTATAATTAATATAGTTATATTATATAAGTTTCTCTAACTCTCAAATTCTTCAAAGTTTCTCAAACTCTAACTATAACTTCCTCATTGTACCATAACTTTTTTTTAATTTAATAATATAATTATATTATATAAGTTTTTCTAACTCTCAAATTCTTCAAAGTTTCTCAAACTCAAACTCTAACTTCTTCATTGTAACATAACTTTTCTTTAAATTTAAATTTAGTTGTAATTTTACTTTGAATAATATGTATAGTTTGAAGAGCCACCTCCTTCTCTATCTTTCAGTGGTTAAGCTAAGAGACTCCATCTTTAGTTTACCTTTTCTTAAGTTATTGTTTTTACTAGTGGTTAAGCCAAGAGACTCTATCTTTAGTTTACCTTTTCTTAAGTTATTGTTTTTACTAGTGGTTAAGCCAAGAGACTCCATCTTAAGTTTACCTTCTCTTAAGGCAGTGCTTTTATTAGTATATGAAGTAATATGAAGAAATTTCTCAATTTTGATATTAATTATTATGTTCTTATGATGATGTTTACCATTCCCTAAGATCAATGAGGTTAATCACATAATTAAAGGGGATTAAATATTTCACAGTGCCATTTCTATATTTAAACATGGAAAAAATGAAAGTATGAAGATCATTATGGTTTTCATAAGTGAAGAGATCTTGAAGATAATGAAGTTATAAAACTAGGTAAAGTTATATACCATATTATTAAGGGCTAAACAAGTTAGAAGAAAATGGTGTTCATTCTCAACCTCCTTTGTATCAAAAATTTCACAAATTCATCCATCCCAAGGTGTTTTTGGGTTATATTGATGATCAATTTCAATATGGAGGTCGTGAACATTGGTTATGATGTTGGCAATATCACTTTTGTTGTTTAGGCTCATAAAATTGGAAAACTAGTTTTGCTCAACCAAATTAGGATTTATAAAATCATTTTAGTATTTCAAGTACTTCCTCTTATTAATGATTTCATTATCATTACAAGTTTTAAATTTAAAATTCCTAGGAATATAAGGGTTGATGCTCTCACAAAATGAAATGGTTTAAAAAATGGGGAATTGAACATAAGAAGATTTTATCAATGAGCCATTTATAACCATTAGAGACTTGGTACAAATAAAATGATAGATCTAAGTGTGTCAATATCCCTATGAGAAAATGAGATTCTATCAATGTAAGATCAACTCAACCCAATGGTTACTTATAATATGTAAATTTGGGCTAAAGTCTAATCACCTAGTAATGGAGATAAGGAAATAGAAAAATATGAATAAGAATAATGCCTATATGTCTATTTTGCAAACAAGGAAAAATTGAGGATGAGGTGCATGGGATACTACATTATCTTATGTATGTAGAAGTAAGACATAAGCATTCAATTCAACATGGATATTTGAGTAGATTACATAGCTTGTTGAGTTTCTCAACAAAACAAACTAACCCTTATATTAAGGATATTTTAGAACACAACCAAAAATTTCATAGTACATTAAAAGCAGGGATGATTTTAGAGGCTAAATTTCGTTCATGGGCTAATATTCCATGGTTTTTCCAAAAACGATATTCGCTATTTTAAAAACGATTCGCCCAAATTCTATAGCATAAAATTATTTTACCTTAAAAATCGCCAAA
>CBVK0100723731.1:0-11723 GCA_900067695.1 Picea abies
CCCCCTCGACGGGGGGGGGGTCTTGAGCCTCTTCATTTGCGCATGTATCCTTCTTCCATCAAAGCTACTTTAAGAGCCTGAAAGCGGGAGTTATGAGTAAGGGCTAACCCCTCCTTCTCTGAACTAGACGGGGCACTCTTCGTCCTAACGAAGTGGTCTACATAAGCTCACTCCTTTTATACTAAGTGGAACATTTGTGGTATAATAAGTGTTTGCTTAATCAGAAGGACCTTTAAAACAATGTGGTAATCACTGCATGTGAGTAATCAACTTAAAAATCACAATTGATGCATGTTTAAAGTCTTTACCTTCTGTCTGTCCACCCAACACCTTGGTTAATATTAATTTGCGGCCAATTACATATTTTTCATAGCTTTTGTAGTTTACTGAAGGGCTATAATTTCGTTTTTAGATCCCTTTTTCCAACTTTGAAAAGTCTTGGGACCACTTTCTAGGAATTTCTGGGTAATACAGACCATTCTGGGCTTGTTCCCACGCATTACGAGTCCTGAAAAACTTGATTTTATTCACTTAAATGATATGGTTGTAGCTTACTAAAGGCACTTTGATTCTTATTTTCAATATTTTTGCACAAGTCATTCATCGGACAATTGTTCAGAACTTAGGTTTACCTTGGGAATCAATTTCAAATCTGTTCCCAAGACCTTAAGGGAATGAACAACTTGTGGTTCACTTTTATTAGTTTGCTGATCCGAAAATCAACCAACTCTTTTTCACCCCCTTGTCTATCAAAATTCACCCCTAGGCCTTTTTTTCCACTCAGGAAGTTGAGGGAGAATAATACCCAGGTTGGGTTGTCCTAAGAGGGATTTTTCACAAGTTTCTCATCTCTCCTTCTTCCCCTTTTCACCACCTCAGACACATGACCATCTGTGGTGCGAGAAGCCTTTGCCTCGTGCCAAGTTATCAAGGAGGTTGTAACCGACTTCACAACCAGATAGGTGGGATCCATCCCAATGAACAAATTTTGCTTATAACAATTAACTAATGGAAATCTACCAGTTCACAACACACTACATCAAAATTCTTCTCACCATGCTATATGATTCCCCTTGCATGTACCTGGATCATAATAGATGTATATTAGGAAAAACAAACTCTTCTCTTAAGAAATTTATCACATAAAATTATTCATTGATTTTAAAATGAAACATTTAAGTCACTTCCCTGAGCCCGATTTCCTTTATAATACAAAAGTTATAGATATTGATTATACCTTTCCAATGATATAATTAATTCTCAAAACGGAGATCGAAATCAAAATTTATCACAAAAATACTGTAAGAATTTTACATGTCACAACTTTATTTTAAAAACTATAAAAGAACAATGAAAAACCATAGAAAACTTATACTAAAAAGTTATAGAGCTCAATGAGACATTTCCAATGGTATAGGGAATGCCTCAAATGAATTTTGGGATCAAAAGTTATCACAAAAATACCGAACATATATTTTCTCTCATCGACGACTTTTTAGACCATTTTTTGCGCTTGGGAAAAAACATGACATTTTTTTAGAACAGTTCATGTGGGAGGATCAATGGTTAGCATTCGTTCTTGCTCGTGATTGAAAGACCAAGATTCATTCTTTGGAGAAAAGGGTTCATCGAAATCAGTGATAGATTGTCACCTATTAAATGTTGAGACCATTAAATATTGGCCGATGTCAATGGTCCATCGACGATCGACCAAAAGTGTTGATGTTTCACTTAAATACCTCAACTAATCCTTTCAATGCTTGATGAATTCATTGACAATCGAAGAAACCCATGTTTCTCAACCTAAAACACTCAATTGAAAACCCTGGTTGCCGATGATCAATGAAAATGTTCATACCATGATGACATGTTAGGTGATGTGGATAGATGACATGAAACATTACATGGATTTGTACGACACATGACGTGAAATGATGACGTGGTTCTATACAGTGATCGAAGGGGAAATTTTCCTAGACCAAGTTTAAACAGTCCAGATTAATCCTCATTTCTGATGAGATGATCACAACCTGTCTCTAAGTTTTTGGTTCATCGAGATTGGCTTAAAATGTGAACTCAATTCAAGACTCAAAGAATTCCACCGATGCTCGATGGCTTCATTGGCGGTCAACGAAAAACATTCGTTGTTTTAAATTGACTTGAAACTCTGTCGACACTAATCGCTTCATTGACGCTTTCAAAATTCCTTCATTGAGATCGAGAGTTTGGTAGATTTCTTTGCTTGTTCTTTTAGTTCGACCCCCGATGAGTTCATCGACACTTTTTGGAGAACTTTGCGATTTTTTTTTCATTTATTTCTTTTTATTTTCTTCCCTAATACAAAACATGAGATTTTTTTGGGTTTTCCAAAGATTTTAAATGCAAATAAAACAAAGGAAAAAAAATTCATAAACTTAATGAAGGACAAATATGCAACCTCTATAAAGCCAAAAGAAAAGGTGTAGAATGGTTAAAAAAGAAAAGTGGTACCCCAAAATTGAAAATTTTGAAGGTGTGTTGTGTACTCATTATAGTCCGAGCTTCTATTCTCCAAACCCTCAAAGAGAATTTGGTCATGGTTCAGAATCACATGAAGCAACAAGTTGATCAGGGATGTTCAGAATGCCAATTTACTGACAAGGACTAGGTGTTTCTTCATCTACAACCTTACAAGCAAACATCCCTTAAAGAAAACCATTGTTAGAAACTTGCTCCCAAGTTTCATGGCCCTTATACAATTCTAAATCAAGTGGGGCTTGTGGCCTACAAGTTATCTCTCCCCTGTCACTCTAATCTCCATCTTGTTTTTCATGTTTCTTGCTTGAAGAAAGTTATTGGAACCAAGTTCTAGGCTCAAACTAGTCTCCCTGAATTGGATGAAGAAGGCTCCATTTAGTTGTAGCCGCAAGTAGTCTTGGACCACTATGAGCATTGTATTTGTCACCACACCATCAAGGAAGTTTCAGTTCAGTTGAAGGATACACAACCAAAGGATGACACATAGGAGTCGATTGCCATTCTACAACAATTTCCACATCTCAAGCCTCGAGGACAAGGTTCTTTTTTCAAGGGAGAGGGCATGTTAGGGTCTTAACCTTCCTAACCCCTCAAGTAGATAGAACAATATATTTTTCTATGTAATAAAGACTGAAATTAATAAATAGAGCCTATGAATACTATGAACACATCTAATGTAAGAAGACTTAATAGAAGGTTCAAATTCTAGAAAGATCTTCCTCTAGAATGTTCTCTAGAAGATAGAAATAGTGTAAATACGAGTAGAAAGCATGGAAAAGTTTTTTCTCGAGAATCATTTTGTACTTGAGCTCTACTTTGTTGGAGGTTTTCCTCTCGAAGAGGTAAGTGAACGTGGCTATTGAGATAATAAATATATCATTTGTGGCTTCAATTGTGTCATTGTGCTCTCTATTTTGCTCTTTTTGTTGATAATTTTTATAACAATCTCATTTATGCTTTGCATAATAACATCTAATACCTTACAAATCTTAGAAATGATGGGGAATTTTGGTACAATATTGGCCTTAGTATCTTCATCCAAGGAGGATTTCTTAATAGCTTCCGTCAAGTCCTTCATTATTTTATTTAGGTGATTTTTACTGAGTTTCTTATAGCAACCACTCAAGTTTAGATGTTCGTGCATTTTCTTAATATAATCATCTTTGTTCATGACAAGTATTGAACCTCCTTTCTATTCTTTGAGAATGACAAATTGCCATTATTTCTTAGCTTCCTCAGGGCACAATCCTCTTTTCTATTTATATTCCTCTTTATATGTTTGTACAATCTAAGCATAAGAAGTACTTCCTACCTAATTTTTTTGGCAATGCTTTCTAGGAGATGCTTCAAGCCCACTTCAACATTACATATAATATCATCCTCGACATAATCACAAATCCTAAACCTATCTCCAACACTTGAAATTCATCTTGGTCAAGGTTATGGTTGGATAAGTTAACAACATTTCTAGATTTATTAGCATTACTCCCATTGTCAGAGATAGAATGTTCAACCACTAGTCAAATGCTTAAGGACTCAATACATAAATTTAAATTTAAATTGCTTGATCCCGGTTGATTGAATAAACATTGGACATGTTTATTTGGTTCATTGGTTGTCATGGAGCTAATAGAGTCCAGTTCTAAGTTGCAAAAGTATGAAAGTTAGTTTTTTCCTATGGGGCCCGCCTTGGGTGAAATTATGATAATCAACCAAATGAGAAATTCAAATGTAGAGATTGGATTGAATAAGGGTTCTTAATGGTGTAAATCATCATGGAGCTGACATAATTCAATTTCAAGCTCCAAAAATATAAAAATGCATCTATTAAAAAATCTCACCACAACGCTCAATTTCTCTTTTTGTTAAACAAAGTAAATCATAAACTCATAAAAAACTATCATGTAGCTAGTCATTGGTAAACCCTTTGTGTCTACCATATAATACATCTAAAGGTATGTCATTATAATTTCATATGTAGTATATAGAGAAGTGTCAATCTCAAAAACCAAGAAGGTGCATGTTTTTAATTGTTTTTTGGGCTTTTTTCTTTGCAAAATTCCAAAAGACAGTTCTCTCTCACCGGTTTTCCAATCAATGAAGTCTTTTAGGATATTTTTTATCAAGACAAGATATACATGTGATGTGCTTCATTTGGTCACATGTAGAGCACACAAGTGGTAAAATTTTTATGAACATAGGCCACACTTGCATGCTCATTTATCAAGTTTCAATACTCAAAATCTAGAACCAAGACAAGATTTTCTAAGTTTGGTCATGAGGATCACATGTCTTAGTTTCTAGAAGATACAATGTATTATAGTGGGAGAATGTTGTAGGTGTAGTTTTCATAGACACAATTTTCCCTGATATTTGCATTGATAAATTCTCTATATCCACTTTTGTATTTGAAAATGCTTTTTGGGAAGTACAAATCTTCATCATTCGATCTTCACAATTCGAACTTGTATCTAATTTTTCACATTATGAGATCAAACTTATCTCTTAGTGTGAACAAATGAAATTTTCAGCCAATGTTTTATCCTCCATAGTCTACACAATGCAATGTTTTGTGTGATTCTAGGCACATTCAACGATGTCTTAGCAAGACGAATCTCACTACGTAATAGGTGCTAGATTGCAACCACCCAAGCCAAATATATGGCTCAAAACATTTTTGGCTTCTTGGAGGAAAGGGAGGGGTGTCTGGGTCATTGGCTCAAAACATTTTTGGCTTCTTGGAGGAAAGGGAGGGGTGTCTGGGGTCAGTACCATCATGAACAATGGATCCAATCCCCGACTAAAACCCATTGTGTAGCTCAAAAAATTTCCACAAGGACCGTATTTGCAATACAAGTTTTGGTGGGTAGTTATTTACCCGTGTGCTTTTTGTTGGAAGGGTGCAAAGTATAGTTGTGAAGGTGATTATATAGCGCATACATTGTATGGAAAGGTGGGCTCTTATAGCCTTATAAAAATTATTTTAAAACATTATACAACATATGATACTACCCAAATAAATATACAAAGAAGGTAGCCCCTTTGAGGCATATCAAAATAAATAAAATTTAAATGTTAGCCATTCTTGAATTTGCATTGCTTAACCTCTAATATGCACTTTCATAAAGTGAACGATAGAATTTTTTTTTTTTTTTTTCACTAAAGAGTGGGTTTAGTGCTAATACTAACCTCTAATATGAACTTTCATAAAGTGAATGTAAAAAAGGAATAGAGGTTAAATAACCCCTTATTTCCATTTACTTTCTTCTTGGGAATAGTTTTGATGTAATGGGTATGTGGAGAAACCCATGACAATGCTAAGTCTACCCATCCCATGGTGCTTATTTTTGTTTCCTACTCATTAATGGCATAATTCTTATGTAAAACAACTATAAGCTTTGCTTCATTAATGAAATAAAGATCCAATTATTGATATGCATTTGTTATGCCTGTTTTCTGCATAAATACCCATTTAAGCTTGTTGGATCTATTTGAAATGCGCAATAAGTCTACTACATGTAGTTTTTATCCATGGGAAAGAGTTTTTAATAGATCTCTTTTAACTTCAATTCCTTTTTCACTGAGATATTTGTCAAGTAGAATCACATTTTGGTGTGTGTGGTTCAAGAGCTCATTGATATGGATAGAATATACTAAATCCCCTTGTTTTTTGGATTCTTGGTCACTCCTAAAACTATAACTCCAATCATTTTTTAGTTTTTCAGGTTACAATGATGTTATCTTCTTGAAACTTGCTCATGCATTCCAAGAGGATATCTAATCAATTCAGGGAACCCATCCTTTGACCCAATATTTAACTTGAAAGGTATAGAGTGGCGTGACAATTTTTCCCACATATTATTCCATGCCCTTGACCTCATGAGAGTGGGGACAACCTGGGGAACAACAAAACACATTTCTTTGATACCACTAATCTGAATTATGTTGAGAATCAAATGAAGATAGTAATAACATGTGAAATAAGACATATATATTGTAAAGAGCACAATAATATAATGAAACTCGAACTTCGTTAATGAATGAAATAATGAAAGCATTGCAATATACAAATGAATATAAACTGGCTACAATGGTGGCAGCATGTCTCTAAAAAGAGACATATTAGCTATGCTCTTTCAGAAAACCCCATTATATGAGGTTGAAACTACCTTTTAACCTAAATCATAAATTCCTAAGAGGAAAAATCCTAATATCCAAAACCCTAACCCTAAGAAATGACGTGGAAAAAGAACATGGGCCCCAAGGAGCCTTCTTCGTACAAAAACTTCTTAAGGTCTCAACTTTTGCATATGACCTTTCTTTGGGGTATTCTTGGACCGTTAAAATCTTATTATGAGCTCTATGTGTTTAGCTATTCTAGAAATCATAGATTTCTAGGATGTGTACATTTCCAAAAATTGATGGGAAGTGCCCAAAAATGCACTAGAAGTTCAAGAGATGCAAAATTGTTGTAGAACTAGCAAGGTGTAAGACTATTTATGAGTCATTTTCAAATGTGGGTTGCCACCTAGATCACTCCCTTAGATATAAATTGGAAGAAAAACTATGAAAAGAATCATTATTCTAGTAAAATAATTCTTCAAACACTTGGAAAGCATTCCTTAAACAAAATATGCATTCATAAGCATCACCCTAACCATTACATGATATATAATATTTGTTACATACTATGTCAAGAAATAATTCCTTCAACAAAAATTATTCAAATGTATATTCTCCCTTTTATAATATAAATACTCATGCATTTCTTGGGTTTACAACCAACATAATTTTTCCAACTATAGATTAAGCACTAATAGGCACAACTAATTTAACCTTCCAACCACTAACTAGGTTAATACATGATATCAACAATATGAATCATATTGTTAAGAACATTGTTCATCATGCCAAAACTAACATCGTAAAATTCTATATGAAATTTCATGAAAAACTACAATTTATACCTAATGAGAGAACCAATTCCAATAGATGCATAAGTGTCCAAGCCTCTATTTCCCTTTCCTTTTTCAACCCATTTTATGCCAACCATCTTCCACCCTACCACACCCATGCAAAAATTCCTTTATTGGGACCCCTCAACTGTGTGGGATCATAACTAGAAATATAATTAGAAAGTAACTAGTAGAATATGTTATAGTGGTGGGGTATCCACCTACTTGACTTTCCAAGCAAGCGATGCATCTCTGGCAAGGGGATTTACAACATTTCTTGGCTTCCTTCAACAAATCCATCTTACCTTCTAGGTTTAAGTAAACAACATTCTGACAATATTTCAACAACATTTTCCTACAATTCAAATTATTCATTCCAAATCCCACTGAGACCCCTTGTATTTATAACCTCTGGGAGGTTTGTGATCTCAACCTCATTCAAAAATCTTATTTTTTTAGTTCTTAAAGTCTAAATATTCATCCCCTAGGTGGCACCTCTACCTTTTCCTAATGATTTTTATTTTCTTAATTAGGTGAATGATCAAGCCCCTTAGGTGTTACTTTAGAGTTTTTCACCACTATTTATTTTCAAAAATAATAACACTTAATTTCGTTTAAATATTAATATTCCAATTTGTCTCCAAGAGTGGGTAATATTTCATAGGAACCAATACCATCACGATAGTCACTTATGGTTACCTTAGCCTATTTTATAATATAGAAGGTTTAGGTATTTAGGAGTAAGGTCTTTCACAACCTTAATGCACACCCCCCAATCATAACCATGAGGTTTGTCACTGCCCATAATGGAAGTACTAAGAATATATATGATACATGTACTACTAGATAGATAGATTTTTTAAGCTATTCAACTTTCTTACCCCACACATTCTATGAAGAGACTCTCTCTCTCTCTCTCTCTCTCTCTCTCTCTCTCAATTAAGTAGGCATGCACCTCTATTTAACCCAACACAACAAATCCAAAGCCTCATATTCATGTTCCACACCCATATGTTGGTAAGTTAGGAAAGCATCCTCCTGTGTCCTGCACATGCATGAACACATACATATCAACTAGATTGGTAACACATATATAATAGTCAAAACCAAATTCTTCACATAAGTGGGTCTTACTATTAGAATCCCAACATGGTACTGATATTTTTCAAATAATCTTGCAACACACACACACACACACACACACACAAATGTGTGTGTGTGTGTGTGTGTAACATAATCAACGTATCATCATATACTATCTTTGTCATCTCTAGCATGCTTTCACATTATTAAAATATTAGTTCGTTGCAATTAATCAATTAGGAATTTGTACATAACTTGGGATTTTGCACATAACTTAGCCTAAGTTAGAATCAAACATCTCCCTCCAAGACTCCTCTAGGTCTACCCAATCCTACCACAACTAAAAACTTGCCTAACAACATGAATAGCCATTGCATCATCATCATCAACACATAAACAACCACATTAACATCTTTCTATGGATTCTAATTGGTTCCACAAACAAAAACACAAACATCATTCCATCATCAAAGAACAAAATACTTATCTCTTATATATATACTCATAAATATAAGCAATCTATACCATAACTAAATAATGCATAAAATTCATCAATTTCCAAACTATATATAAGACAAGTCATCTATCTAATCCACGATGAACATCATGATCTTATACAAAACAAAGTTGGGTAGAATGAGGCATTACATTCTTAAATACTCAGATTAGGTCACTATATGACAAGGTGAGCCAACCTAATTTTGTTTTTGTTAAATATATCTCCTTTATGGACAAAGAAAAGAGAGAACAAGATTTTTTGGAGGAAAAGAACAATAATATAAAGAGGTTAAAGTCCAAACCATCAGCTAAGGTTATTGATCCTTTGAAACATCCTATTGTGTATGAAATTATTTCCACTAGAGATGATATAGATCGCTAGAACATCAAAATTTCTAAGGAATTATGTCAGGATAAATAACAAATAAATAATTTTTAAAAGTTTTGGATGTTAGAAGTGCTTGGAAAATCCACAGTAGACATCTTTATATTGTCAACATTTCAGATCTTAAGCCAGATCCATCATCGAGACAAGTAGTCGATATAAAAAGAGGGCCATATTGACAATAAATACAAGAAGAGGAGAGAACCTTAGAAAGATAAAAAGTTAGCTACAGGAAAAAGACAAAAATAATAACCAACGATAACATCAAGACAAAAAAATAAAAACTATTAAAGAAAAACAAAAATCATTTTTTTATAAGAATAAGAAAAAACATAAAGAAAAGTGGAATAATGATAAACAAACAATGAAACAAAGTATTGTTTCATTGTTTTTTTATCATTATTCCACTTTTATTTAGTTTTTTTCTTATTCTTGTAAAAAAATTGTTTTTTGTTTTTCTTTAATAGTTTTTATTTTTTTGTCTTAATGTTGTCGTTGGTTATTATTTTTGTCTTTTTCATGTAGCTGACTTTTTAGTTTTCTAGGGTTCTCTGCTCTTCTAGTATTTATTGTCAAGATTACCCTCTTCTCATATTGACTACTTATCCTCATGATGGATATGGCTTAAGGTCTGAAACATTGACAATATAAAGATGTCTAGTGTGGATTTTTTGAGCACTTCCAATAACCACATCCCTCACCACAAAACTTAAAAAATCTAAGTTTTGGACGTTGAAAGGATTATTTTGACCATAGCTCAATCAAAAGTGGAAGTTGAAGGCTTCTTTCTCCAAAAGGGAGGTGGAACTTTGTTAGTGGAAGGAATCTCAAGAGGAAAATAATTATGTCATTGACATGTCACTAGATCATATTCAAAGGCACGTCTTTTCCACAAATTCCTAAGTCAAGGACATTGATTAAGCAATATGGTTGAATAAATATAAAACAAAGTCATTCAAGTAGGATATCTAGAGTAAATATTTTGAAATTTACAAGCTTAAGACTACTCATGGTGAATAAATAATAAATATAAATCGTTCAAGGATCACACTGATTTGATAAAGGAAAAATTAGTTGTTGTTTAAAGAGTGTCCATTGAGATCCACTATAGTGAGGGATTTGGTTTGGAGCAAGATAATTTATGAATTTCCTGCTCTTTGGTGGCACTTGAAATGTTATGCATAATACTATTGTAAATTTGTGCAGATTAGTGACAATGTCATTGGGGTCTAGAGCCATTTTTTGGAGCAAGATAAGGTGGTATCCACTGGTTTAAGCATGGTAAATACTTTTCCCATATATGTTCTCATTGGAATGAACACAGATGATAGAACTCAAGTCTCAATTGATGCTAAGAGCATTACAAGGAAAAGAGAAACATTGCTCTCTCTACAAGATCTTTTGAAATCTTTTGATATTGAGATAAATAGGTTTATAGATATTATGAATCAAATGATCAAATTGGGGTTGTCTTATCCCTAGAGGAAAGGCATGGTGTTGATCACTTAGGATGAGCACATTTTCTTTGGAATTATCAAGGGCTAAAGTAGATGAAGGTCCCTATTATAGAAGGTTTATTAAGTTTCCTTGAGCCTTCTATTGCCATTTTGGCTCAATTGATTTCTTTAAGATTTATATGTTTCAAAATCACTTATAAAAATATGACATATTTGGATGAGAAAGGTATAGCATTGAAACCCATCAAAAAAGGGTTGGGAGGATGTCCAAAAAGTTGTTATGAAGTTACAATCATCTTAGAGTCAACAAACTCAAATGAAGGAACTCACTACATCATCCTTAACTAGAGAAAAATAGAAAAACAATTATCTAGATGGAGAAAAACAAGTCCTCTAAGGTTTGTAGCTCATCCTTCGAGTCATCATTCTTCTTTTCTAACTATTACAACTTTTTCCTTGGATGTTGGTTCTCTCTAGGAATTTATTGGTTAATGGTGTTCAACACTTCAAGCCTTTCTCTTCTCAGAGCTTTACCCATGGATGAATTATCAAAACGAATATGAAACAAGGATCCACAACTCTAATACCATTTACTAGTATGATCCATAATTGATCAACCTATGGTTGACTTGATTCACCAATGTAGATCCTATGTTTAATTTATTTTTTCTTGATTTTGTATATTTTATGTTATTACTACTGTGTGATTATCTTATTGTAATAACCCTCTTCGTTATGACAACAACTCTGTTAACCAGTGCGAAATTCTTTTTTTTAATTTTTTTTTTAAGAAATAAGAATTTCACAACATCACATAATTCATATCAA
>CBVK0100723748.1:0-12126 GCA_900067695.1 Picea abies
GAAGCAATCAAACAAACAAAACCTTCTCATAATGAACGCACTAGTTGGTGATGAAATCCAATGTCACAAGAACAATGTAAGAAGGGGATGAGATAGAGTGGGTGGAAAAGTTAAGTTGATGACCTGATTAACAGACTTACACCCTGGTGCAAGCTCTCACACATAATCGTGGGTATACCCTTCTAGGAGCCCGAGTGAGTTTGGCCAATGTTGATTCTAGGTACCATGAAGACTTTCCCTTCCAAATTCACCTTGTGTAAAGACCCTAAAGAGATAGGCTACTAAGGTTACCAACTACAACAATGATGCTTGGGGAAATAGTCGACAACCTAATCATGCGCAAAGGTAGGGTATCTAGCCCAAAATCCACTTGAGAGGATCCCACACATAATTGTGGGTATACTCTTAAGTGAACCCCAATAATACATGCAATCTCTACACCAAGACCAACAAAGCAGGGTGAGTAACTATGTCGGCCGTAATGTGACCTCATGATTAACCCTTGTGTTAGAAGGGCTTCCCAGGACAAAATGTAGTAAATGGATTTCACCATTCCCAAACTCAAGATTCTATGTTTGTTTACAACTTTGGAATGTTATATTTCATGCCTATTCCAAATCCCTACACCCTAAGTTAATGTAGGTTTTCTACCAGAAAATATAAAAATTTCTAATAAATTTTAGTTTAGCGCTTAATTTTTAAGGCTGTTGTTTACTCAAGAGGAAAATGGCGTGGACTAAATGATGTTTTGACCGACTGTAAATAATGAAAATAAATGAGAGTGAAAATATTTCACTTCGATGAAAGCTATATTACGAGAAGGAGAAAACGTTTATCATTCCCAGATGCATAATGTCCCAAAATGACAAAAACCATGCAATTTTGCTACTTCAAATGGAAGGTAGTTTCACTACCTAAAATCAAGAATGCAACTATCTTCTTTGTTTTATTCTAATTTATAAAGAGATTAAATACAAATCCTTCAATACTCCACAACTTTCAATCAGAATAAAGAGTCATATGCAGATGCAAAAGACACAAAGAGACAAAGGTTTCAAACAAAGCATGCACTGAAAGCAGTGAGAACTGAAAGAAAACAAGTAGAAACTTGTTCTAACAAGAACTCAATAAAGGATTCAATAACCTACAAACATTTGATGAGTACGATAAAATGTAGAGAAATTGTTTCACAAACCTTCAATATAAATTAGCAAGGCCTAAGAATATCTGAAGATCAATGAGTGTGGTTGGGGCTGGCCAATCACGGATGACTTGTATCTTGGTTGGATCAACATGCACACCCTACACATCAACAATGTATTCGAGTTACTAGACCATGTCCATGCCGAAGGAAAAATTTTCCAATTTGGCATATAGGTTGTGTTGTCATAGAGTGTGCATAACCTACTGAATATGTTGCAAGTGTTCTGCCTAAGTCTTTTTGTAGACGAGGATGTCATCCAGATACACCACCATGAAATAATTAGTGAAATTCTGAAAGATATCATCCATCATCCTCATGAAAGTTGTTGGGGAATTTGTCAAACCAAAGGGCATGACCAACCATTCAAAAAGACCTTCTTTTGACTTGAAGTAAGTTTTCCACACATTTATCGGTTCTAATGGGACCTGATGGTATCCATACTTTAGATCAATATTACTAAATTATTTTTCCATCTTGTGATAATCAAGGAGATCGTCAATTCGGGGAATCGAATACTAGTTCCTAACTGTGATTTTATGCAAAGTCACCAAGACCTGTCTTTCTTCTATACTGGAATGATTGGGCTTCCACACGATGATGAGTTGGGTTGGATGTGCCCCTTGTGGAGAAGTTCTTGGATCTGACTCTTGATCTCCTCATTTTCTAGCAGAGAGTGGTGATAGACTGGCCCATTGGGTAAAGGTGTGTCAGGGGTCAGATCAATGGGAAACTTGACCCTACAGTGCAAAGGTACCCCAATAGGTGATGAGAATATGCATTTTTATTCTTCCACGATCTTATCCACTTGGTTCTACTGCTTGTAGAGGTCAGTTGCGGAGGCCATGGATGTGGCTACAACGTTTTGCTCACTTTGAGAGCGAATCATGATGAAGATAAACTTCCCATTTTGAGAAATGACCTTCTTGCATTGCTTGGAAGAGATCAAGGAAATAACACTAGGTGGGACTAACTTGGGTATCCTATACAATTTCCTTTTCAAAGTAATATTAAAACTGCGAGACTTAGACTCATATACAACATGATGTTTCCATAAATAAGCTTTGCCCAAAATAACATCACAAAATTCAAGGGAAGAAACATCACACAATACCTTATCCTTGAATGGATTGATGCCATATGATAGGCGATACTATTGGCTGACATGAAGATCCCTTCCTAGACAGAGCCATCCGATGGTGTAGGGTTGCAGGTGTGATGTTTCCGACAAGGCTAGCTGCTTGAACACCTTTGCTGAGATGAGGTTATTTTGGCCACTGGTCTCAACGATGAAGTGTAGCGGAGTGCCTTTTACCCACATCTATGAATAAAATAGGTGATCTCCTTCCTCTATCTCATTAGGTTCACCGAGTTGGATCTTGGTGGTAATAATAGTGACATTGGGTTCCGCATCAATGATCTGTCTCCCCTTTTCTGGTTTTGAATTAGAGTCGGAACCCGCATATGATTAAGAGGATTTTACCTTACCCACCAATGACTAATTTGAGTGGCAATCAAAAAAATTATGCTTGGGGCTCTTATGGAAGTCGTACCACTTCCTGGTATCTTTCTTCATCTTCCCATTGTTCTTCTTTGCTTGTGGCTTGGACTGGTTGTCCCGAGGTTTCCCATCTCTGCTCTGTCCTTTGTTCTATGGGTTGGGGCTTCCCTTGCCCCACTTCTAGAACCAAACTACTGCGGCTTTTGTTTCAACTACTACTCGATTTTTATGTCATACCGATAGGAGATGAAGCGCCCAAAGTCATGTGGGCCCTATTGGGGTAAGTTAGTACATAAACTTTGTGGGGTCATAACTTTTTCATACGATCTCCGTTTAGGGCATACGATAGCTCATTCGAAAAGGTATTTATGAGGAGCTTCATTTATGGGGATCATTGACATCCCTCGGCTATCATTGAGGTGCTTGATCGAGAAAAATCATTTTTTAGGCCCTCGAAATGGCCTTGGAAGTACAGGAACCAAAAAAATGCTAAAAATAGCAAGTTGACAAAAAAATGTTTTTATCCAGTTGGAAAAGTGGGTGGCCACCAATATCCTCCTGGATCAAGTATAGAGAGTAGTGGGAAGGAGATTAGAGTGGAAAGAAGGGAAAATGGTTAATTATGGGGTAGTAGTATGTGGGAGAAAAATGACATATATTGGGCATATGAGCTATGTTTTAGATTCTGTGAAGTGTTGAATGAAGCTAAGACATAGGGATATTTAGTGAGAATCTTGGCATAATTATTTTCCTTCTTTTAGTATCTCTTATTTTTCTTTATTCTCTTTTTTTTCAAAGAGGAATTATCCTCGTTATAATTTCATCATGAACAACTGGAGAGATGAAGTTGTTTGGAAACTTGTTGGGTCTTCACAATCAATGGTTGAATATTATTTGGAACTTTCCAAGTTCAAAAAAAAATTGGTATCTATTTGAAGTAAAATTAGTTTCTCGTTTACCCCAATCACTTATTTGATGGGTTTCATAAAAATGCATCAACATCTAGTTCCAACTATGCGATAGTAACCCCCTATGGGTTGTTGAGAATCCAGAATATTCTTCTAGCCACCTTCTACATTGGTCTATGGATTCATCGTCAAACATTATCTCCATATAGAAATTGTTTTATTATGAAAAAAATTGACTGAAGAAACTAATTATGTGCAAACAAGATCTACCTATCCTAACCTGCTTGGAGGAAAGAGACACTTTTCAAGTGTAAGTATAGTTCCAATGGATCCATTCAAGCATCCAACTGATCTATGTAATGAACTCCAAAATTTGGTAGCATATCGAAGCTTCTATCAAGGAGTCATAAGCATGCCCAAAATGTACTAAAGTAAACTTGAGCCATATTTTCGCAAAATATGATTGCATTGCTTAGTTAACAATGGTTTGGAAACATGATTCAATAAAATCAACTCTTGGTTTCTCATGACTGTTGCAGTCTTTGGTTGGATGAGAAGCTTCCCATTTGAAAATATTTTCATCTTTGTTCTTTTCCCCATCCTCATCCAAGATTTTTGATTCATTGGCAATGTCCTCCAATCATTGTTCCTTCATGCAATGACAATATTTCCCATCATTGTTCTCAATATTATTTTCTTCCACCAATTCTTCTTCTACCGATGTTCTTGTGACTTTTTGTCATCAAGATGAGTCCATTGCAAACCTTTTGCAACATTTTCTACATGATCATGTTGGATGAAATCTTGTTGTGCATTTGGTGGAGACTCCTCAAATCCATATTTAAACTCGTTGTGGTCATTACTGTCAAATTTATAATATGAGAGGTCAAAATTTTCCTTCCACGGAGCATGTGGATGATAGTATTCTTCTTGAATTCAGACATTAGGGTTCTCTCTTTTAGTTTCAGGAACAAAATACAATGCAAAAAAAACTCACATATTTCATTAGATTTTTGTTCTAAATCCTTTCCTCCATTGTCTTTGACCAATATTGGCAAGTTTAAGAGATTAGCATTGATTTCATGAGTGTTTATTTCAATGACTTGAGATTTCTACATTAAGTCTTTCCAACTACACTTTCCTTCTTACTTTAATACAAATATTAGATTCATGAGCAAGGGATTTTCATAAAAAGTAAAAATGATGAAAGCATTTGGAAATATTTCTTGAGGAATATCATTATGGATTTTCATAAATATGAAAGTGAACTACTTGATTGTCTCTTCCTCATTCATCTAGATTTCAACCAACTTCAAGAAAAGAGAATATGGATATTTCTTTGGGAAATATTTCTCGACAAATAAATTTTCTAATACATCCCAATTGGTGATGGTTCCAGTCAACAATGAATAAAACAATTCACTAGCATTTCCTTTTAGATATAATTTAAAGAGTTGGCATGCAACATCATCTTCAACCACATTATAAATGTCACAAGAACTATTAAAATTAACCAAATGCTTCTCTGCATCCTCTGAAGTATTTCTAAAAAACATGGGAAACTTGTCCATGGAAATATTTGGCAAGGGATGAACTTCTCCTTGCAAATTGAGTGGACTTATGTGAAACTATTTATTTATTTAGGTACGTTCTCCCTTTATTGTAACTTGAGCAACTTTTTTTGGGCTTGGTGGGGAATATGAAGTGTCATCACAACATGAAAGAAACTCATAGGAGGAGTCATATAGATATTCTAGAAATTCTGGAATCTTTTGGGTGGAGTCGTGGGGACATATTTATTCAAAATAATGGAGTTTTAATGATGGAGTCACTGAGGAGATCATCCTCCCAAATATTGGATGATTCTTTGGTTCTATAGAAGTTGGAATGAATTAATTATGCCTAAAACTTCAATAAGATGCCCTCAAGTCCATTTGATTCTCCTTGAACAAGGTTTTGAAGAACCTAGTTAATCTTAAAACAATCTACCAGATATGTTTCCAAGACTTAACAATCTACCATGATAAGTGACTTCTCAACCATCTAAACAATCTAGTTAATGATCCATCTTGAGCCAAATTTGAAGGTCTGGATCTTAACTTATAGCCTTGGGAAGTTGAGGTTCCAAATAGGTTTCCCAGGAAGCTATGAAAAGAGAGCTGACTATTATTTTAATTTCTAGAATGATTATGGAGAAATTCATCCATTTAAACTTGTCATATTTTCTTCCTTCTCAAATTACCTTTCCAACAAGGTTTAGTTTGCCCCAAAAAGACGTCTAGATGAAAATATACGAGCTCCGAAAGATGGAGACATAGCCACCATAGATATTGTTTGAGGGTGAATCTTGTCCCTTGATTTGATTTTTCCTTTTTTACTCCCACATGCATTATGGGTGTTTTCTATGGAGAAATTCCCCCTAAAATGGGTATAAGGAATAGGCAGAGCAATAAATCCATTAAACGAATGACGTATCTCTAATCTACCCCAAAACAACCTAGACTAAGTGATGAGAGAGAGGGAATAGAAGGTTAAGAAGAGAACCTTGAATCCTTACGATTGATGTACACCTCTTCCACTTGTTGTTTCCTCTTAGATCACAGATCTCCTGCCAATGCTGACCTACAAGGGGTTAAGAATACAACACAAAAACATATAAAATATTTGGTAATCACTTAAAATCTTAAATACAGATGTAAATGATCAAATATATAAGAACATGTACACACAAGGTTTTGGGACAAAGATATTCTCTTTTATTCATATACAAGATGAAAGGTTACAACCTTTTCTTGTGGACACCGTTCTACAAACGAAGTCCAGGCTCCTATGTCATCGCTCCAAGTGCACCAATACCACATAGAATTCTCATAACCAACATGCCATCAATGGAATAAGGAAGGTTTGCATAGGGAGAATGGTTGGAAGAGAAAGCTGAGGATAAAACATAGAGCAAGATGCAAAACTTGGGCAATGAGAGGGAAAGGATTTTGGCAAAGTTTTCTTAGTCTCTTGTTTATATTTCTAAATGAATCCCTAAGACCTCTTTTATGTGAGAAAAAAATGGTTATTTGGTTTCAGGATGGGCTACAGGGGGTAGAATGGTTAGGAAACCCTTCATAGCCTACAAAATCTATTGAAATAAATGAAATTTTATAGTTTTTCATTTTTTGGAGGTAAACGCGGGCTAACTAGCATGCAACAAGCATATGTATGTGGGATAACTAGCATGCAACATGTGTATGTACGTAGGATAGTAGTGCAGCAGGGCACGTACCTTATCCAAAAAGGTGTTTTTTAAAGGAAACCTCCATAGTATGATTTGGAAAAGGATGCAAATGGATAAGCCGATATCTTGGATGCATAGGTGTGAAATTTTTGGAATATAACAGATGCCCCCTAATGCGTGAGGTTAGAAGAGAAATTGGTGGTCGAAATACATTATAACATGCTTATATAGCAGGAAGGCATGGATTTGAGTGAGCACAAGATGAGTGTTCATGAGCATGTCATCTACAAAATAATGATAATCTCTCTGAGGTGGGAATCCCCATGCTCTGGATAAACTAAGAATGGATGTCAATCAAGTGCACTGCAGATCCATGTCATATAGGATAGTCATGACTATGAGACAAATATGAAAATCTATATAGAGTTTACCCATGAACAATACAAAATGGATCTACATATCAAAATCATCAGAAGATATACAATGTCATAGAAGTCTTCAGAAGGCATCAAGGCCTATGGCTGGAGATGATAACTTCATAGATCGAGAAACAACTTGAATATATTCAAAACTCAGGTAGGATTACAATAGGAGTGTAAGAATCACTACTATGATGTCTTCGATATGTCGTTGTGGAAAGACTAGAGGACCTCGATTATCAGGCACATAACTTCATTGATTTTGAATGTGAACTTGACTAGACTCTCAAGATGGTTGACTCATGAAGGTCAAGAGACAAACTATAGAATTGCCAACTCAGGTTGGAAAAAACTTCGCTTGGACAAAAGCATGGAAAAATGATGAGACTCGGGAAACATATTAATGACATAAGGCTTTGATACATGAGGCACCACAAACTCTTCATATGTTTGGAAGAGTAACCAAATGGAGGAGGAAATAACTCTATGTAACGAGAACAACCTCCTAAGGTCATACTATCCCAATTCTTTCAGAACAAACAAAAGGATTTTCTTTGTCCAAGTGTGACTACCTTGCTTCCTATAAAAGAGAATGTATATATCATCCATTATTTTTGGGATATTTGACTTTTTTGACTTTTTCAAAATTTTAACGATCTTGAAAAAGAAAAAAAGAATTCACCGATATAAAGGAGGAAAGAGTGTCATGGGAAATAAAACTAATTCCAAGTGCATGGAACATATTGATGCTCAGTGCAAGGACACATGTGCAAGATAAGGACACTCAAGAAAATTCCTCCATGGGTCAAGGTGTCAGATCACAAGGGAAAAAGGTGCTACAAGGCTTGCATCTAAGGAATTCTCTAAAGGTTCAGTAATAGCAACATGAAGCCAGCATTAGGCCAAAGACACAAGGATGAGACATGCGATGCGATTACATCATAACACAACAAAACTCCTTCCATGTGAAGTTTTACAATCCCAGATAAATTAGGCTCGATGGTTTTTCACGTTTAGAGAGTCTGAAAAATGCTAAAAGAAGACTACAGAGTGATATTTCTCGTAATGTTAGTCTCCAGGGTCCGAAAAAGAACAAAATCATACCAAGGAAAACTCTTCTCGTCATTGGGGTCAGAGGGGCCAGAGTAATCATTTTTCATAATTAGTCTAGTTGGCCTAGAAAAGGGTTAAACTTTTACTAAAGGGAAATCTCTTCAAAACCATTCTGACGAGTGTGACAAAGACAAGATCACTTGACTATATTTTCAATTTTAAGGAGTTTGAAAAGAGATTAACTATGGAGTCACCGCCTTTTTCATAATTTAGTCCCCTCGGCCTGAAAAGTATAAAACATAGCTTAGGAGAACTCTCACGACGAGACATGTCTCACGAGATGTACCTTTTTTGTAGGTAATCTATTATCCAGAAAAAGGATTAAACTTATTCCAAATAGATATTCCTTTTGAGCCAATTAACGAGTGTGAAAGGAATAAGGTCACTTGGAGATATTTTCATATTTAGGGAGTCTGAAAATAGATTAACTATGGACTTTGAGGGGTTTCCTTTTTTGTAGATAATCTCCAAGGCCCGAAAAAGAAATAAACCAAAACTAGGGAGAATGGCCCCTTTTCACAAATCTAGTCCGCAAGGCCCGAAAAAGGGTTAAACTTATGCCTTAGAATATTCTCCTAGAGAACAGTAGCTCCTAGGGCATACATTTTTCATAAAAATAGCCATCCAGACTGAAAAAGGGGTAAACTATCACCGAAAAGATGTGCCTTTGAATTTTCATTTGATGAGAATGAAGGGAAACAAATCGCTCAACAATATTTTCAATTTTAGAGAGTCTGAAAATGGCTTAAAGAAAACTACAGGGGGGATTCATTTCTTAAGTAAACCGAATTAGACTGAAAAGGATAAATAATTTCTCATTAGATGTCACTTTTATAGTTTAAATGTGATTGAAAGAAAACAAACCATGCTCTAGTGGAGTCCCATGGAAAAGGTTAAGAATGATGACTGGAAGAAGAGTGAGGCTTCATTGCAAAGTCATGGAAGGGCTAAAAGGACTCGTGTTCCTATGAAGTACTTCGGCATGGGAACCAAAAGGAAAACAAGGATCTAACTAGAATTCCCATGAAAGGAAGGCTCTACCACATAAAGTATGACACACTGATCAGTAAGGAAGGTTAGTGTCACAATTCAGTGGGTTTGATAAGGCTAAATGAAATAGGAAATGTACAATGAAAAAATTAAAGTAGGGAAAAACCTAACCTATATGCCAGTTTCGAGGTCAATACCTATCATAATGAATCAATACGATGAAAAAATGTCAAAGAAAAATGTCTCCAAGATCCTGCATATAAGGCCAATAACACTCATTCATAAGTTAATAAATCCAATATAGATAAAAACTTTGGAAAATAATGGGTGCTATTGAATAAAAAATTGAAAACAACAAACTTGGATTGTACAATATGGTACAAGGCATCGCACATCCTTACAGCTCATGCATGGTACTGGTTCAGTTAGAGCCCACTGCTAGGCTCTGACCAAGAGTCTCTTCGATAGTCAACCTAGAAAGTCTCCAAAAAGGGAGGAAAACACAAACCATAGTGTAAGTCTTCCCACTATATAGAAATCATAGTCATGGATTGAAGGATAGCCTCATCTGAAAGAAATTCAATATTCGAGAAAACACATGAATGATGAGGGTTGACATTCCCAAAGGGAGAATTAAATTGACCATACTCCATATGATGATGGAGGTTCTATGATTGGCAGATTCTATGAGTGAATAATCACAAGCATGAGGGATTGAATATCTACAAACAGTGAGATCATACACAAAAGCATAGTCAAGATCACTTGGACCAAGAGGGGGAAGAAAGGGCTTCCATGCACCCATTGGATAAATCAAAGAATCAATTGTTGAGACCAAGTCTCAAGAAGAAAAACATGAGTAAACAAGTTCCTTCTTAGGAGAAACTGAACACTGAGGATAGGACGCCACATAATTTACATGTGGCGGGGTAGAGTCTACACGAATACTAGGAACATATAAAGGGGAATCTTGAACTAATTTTCAATTAACATGGTGAATCATTATTATTAAATGCCAACTAGTTGATAGTGAAAATTATTCCATTGTGAAGAAAATGCATCACCTAGAAGAGTGTAGACACCACAACATTCATAACATATACATAATCACACCTGAGAAGCATATTGAAATCTAACGGGGCTTGCACCACTATAACATCGACAAGGACAATCTTCCCACTTAACAAGATAGGAAAGTAAGGAAGAATATCCAAATATTCACTAGGATGTCTATCAAAATCCAACAGCTTGTAGGAAGCAGACACAAGCTCGGGAGAACCCAAATCTTGCCAAGCCGAGGAGGATAAAATACTTGCATAGGCTCCTTCATCCACAATACATCGGTAAATTATTTTCAAATTAACTTCAAACCTTATTTGAAAGGGTGTTGAAGAAGGAAGACAAGGATCAAAAAGGTCATTCCAATCAAAGGAAACCATCCTAGGACTTGGAGGGGGCCAATCAAAGGAAACCATCCTAGGACTTGGAGGGGGTGTGCTCGAAGCGATGGGAATGTCCCCTTATTATAAAAGTACTAAATTAGAAATGCTAAAAACATATTCAGTAGACACAACACTCCCCATAAGAAAAGTGGGATCAGCCAAATATGTCATTAACATGACGACTTTGGTAGACTCGAAACTGTCTAAGAGAAAAGTGGGATCAGCAGAAGATTTTATCAGCGTGACCACTTGGGTAAACTTGATACTCTCCAAGAAAAGAGTGAGATCGACCAAATATTGCATCGACATGACCCGTTTGGTAGAATTGACACTCTCCAAGAGAAGAGTGGGATCGACTGAATATTGCATCGGCATGACCACTTCCTTAATCATTTATTTAATAGCCTATGAGACAACATGGTGCGAAGGATAATCACCCCCAAAAATAGGAGTGGGATTGGATGAAGACTGCATCGGAACGACCACTTCATCAACCAAAGGATGAATATATTGTGGGGAAACTGAAGGCATAAATGAGTAAGGTGATATCCCTTGCAAATATTACAAGGGAACATAGGCTTACATCCTATCCATCTAGGTTTGTCAACAGAATCAATGCCACCAACATGACTAGCAGTGGTTGCTTGCTTGTCCTCAACATGACTAGTAGTGGTTGCTTTCTTGTCCTCAACATGACTCACAGATGTTGTTGACACCTCTCCAGCATGACTAGAAGAGGTTGGTTGTTGAACTCCAGTATGAATCATAGGGACTAGGTTTGTTCCCCCAACACGACTTGCAGTGGTTGGTTTCACATCTCCAACATGATTTGCATATGTTGGTGATTGGTCGATAACATAACTCATAGAGGCTAAAAACCTATCGCTAGTATGGCTAGCTGTGACTGGAATTTTTCCCCCAACTTGACTTGCAAAGGTTGGGTGTTTTCCCCCAGCATTACTTGTAGAGGCTGGTTGTTGTTCTTCAACATGACTTGTAGAGGTTGATGACCTATATCCAACATGACTCGTAGAGGTTGGTGATTTCTTATTCCGATTATTCCTCTTTCTATTTCATTTAGACTGCTAGTTACTAGTGTTGGGTATGTGTTATATTCTTTGCATGTGTGTATGTGGGTGCATCAGATGTGACAACTACAACTGATGATCCCTCTAATAGTTCTCTATGTGTCATGTTCATCGGGCGCTTTCCTAGGGGGGTCCTAGGGGGGGCAGGTATGCCCCCCTCGGTTATGCGCAACACCCCAATTTTCTTTTTGGGCGGTTTTTGCTATTTTTAGTGGTTTTGTAAATTAATCCTGGA
>CBVK0100723750.1:0-13394 GCA_900067695.1 Picea abies
AGCATGAACAATCCTTCAAACATAAAGATGCAATATTTTTTCCTTTCCATGCAAAATGCACAATGCATCTTTCAAGTGAAACAAAAGAGAAAATGAAAGGATTTTCTTTATAATTTTTATTTTGAAATGCTTTCGAGATGAGAAGAAAATAAAACCCTATGCTAATTCCTTTTTCTTTTTCAAATAACAATACAAAGAAAATGCAAAGAAAGAAAGAGACCTAAAAAACTATGTTTTTTTATTTTCTTCCAATAAAAAAAACACTAACAAAGAATGTTAAAAGAAACTATAGAATACACGATTCATGACCCTCCATTTTAAAAATACAACTCATGTTTCTTAAAATTCAAGCTAAAAATAAGCTAAAATGCTTGGAAACATAGAGAGAGAAGAGGATTTATTTTTTTGTTTCATAAACAATATGATCCTGCAAATTGTCTAAACCCCAAACAACAAAAGCTTCTGGAACTCAGGAACACTTGGGAACCACAAGTTTCTAATGGAAAAAGGAAAACCTTTTGAAAAAATTCTCCAAACCCACAGAGATACATCTTGTGCACAACCAACCTGTGTATGTATGTGGGATGATTATAAAGAAATACATGTATGTATGTGTGTTGTACAGAGAACAAAGTGCATACAACTCTATAAATTCTCAAAAAAATAAAAATTTTGGACATAAAACTTGGGAACGGGAAGCTAGTAAGCACCTGGAAGGTGACCAGAGACCCAAAATGACTCATAACACTCAAAAAACTCAGAAACAACTAAAAATCAAGCCAAAACAAGATCTACCACTCAAACCTTATAGATCCTCCCCAGTGGATTCACCAATTCTGTTATGTGAAAATTCCCCCTAAATTGGGTCTAAGGAATAGGCAGAGCGATAAATACCTTAAAAGACAGAATTATCTCTAATATATCCCGAAACAATCTAGACTAAGTTATGAGAGAGAGGGAATAAAAGGTTAATAAGAGAACATTGAATCCTTACGATTGATGTAGACCTCTTTCACTTGTTTTTGCTTCTTAGATCACAGATCTTTTGCCAAAGATGACCTCCAAGGGGTTAAGAGTACAACACAACAACATATACAATCTCTAGTAATCACTTAAAAGATTAAATATAAATGTAAATTATCAAATAGATAATAAAATGTACACATAAGGTTTTGGGACAAAGATAATCTATTTTACTTGTATACAAGATGAAAGGCTACAACCTTTTCTTATGGACACTGCTCTATGAACCAAGTCCGGGATCCTCTGTCATGGCTCCAGGTGCTCCAATCCCACATAGAATTCTCACAACCAACATGCCATCAAGGGAAGAAGGAAGGGTTGCATAGAGAGAATGGTTGGAAGGGAAATCTGAGGATAAAACTTAGAGCAAGATGCAAAACTTGGGCAATGAGAGGGAAAGGATTTTGGCAAGAGCAAGATGCAAAACTTGGGCAATGAGAGGGAAAGGATTTTGGCATAGTTTTCTTATTCTCTTGTTCATATGTATAAATGAATCCCCAAGACCTCTTTTTATATGATAAAACGATGGTTATTCAGTTTGGGGATGAGATACAGGGGGTAGAATGGTTAGGAAACCTTTCATAGCCCGTAAACTCCACCGAAATATGTGCAATTTTATATTTTTTTCATTTTTTGGAGGTAAACATGGGCTAACTAGCATGCAACAAGTGTATGTATGTGGGATAACTAACATGCGACATGCATATGTACCCAGGATAATAGTGAAACAAGGTGCATAAATTATCCAAAAATTTGGTTTTTAAAGGAAACCTCGGCAGTATGATCTGGAAAAGGATGCAAATGGATAAGCCAATGTCTTGGATGCATAGGTGTGGCATTTTTGGACAATAAAAAGGGTGAATAATTAGTGTTTATAATGAATATGACTCCCTTATGTTTCATGGGTGAAATAAAAAGACTTATGGAAGCCTTAGTGTATCTCTTGTGCCTTATAAAAATTCATTCCTTGGTAATATTTTGATTGCCTAGCCACTTCCCAATCAATGCCCAGTTAGTTCCCAGTCAACCTCTGAATGCTTGACATGCCAAGTCCATGTATCACCTGGGGGTAGGTCCACCTGACTACCAAATGTCACCCAGGGATAGGGTCCATATCATTTCCGCATGTCCCAATATGGGAGTTCCATGAGAAAGGGGAAGAAACTTAGGATAGGAAATAATATTAAAAAATTAAAATAAAGGGTTTGTAGAGTTATAAGAATGTAGAGGTAAAGGAGGTAGGTGAGGGGATAAAAATAAATAAAAAATTAAAATCAAGAGTTTGTGGAGTTACATGAATGCAAAGGTAAATGAGGAAGGTGAGGGGATAAAAATTGATAAAAATGACTAAGTATGAGGTGAAAAAATGGGAATGGAGAGTGCATTATGGAAGGCGGGATTGCAGAAATAAAACTCGGTAAAAAGAATGAGATGAAACTTGGTAAAAATACTAAGTAAGAGGAAAGGATGCAGGACACAAGACATGGGGAGATAAAAATGTGAAAGGTACTTACTCCAACATCCACAATGTGAAAAATAAACTAAGTGTAGGATACATGACACAATACATGAGATAAAACTTGGGGAAAAGGCTGAGATACAAATAGTTATAAAACTTGGTAAAAAGACTATGTAAGAGAAAAAGAAGACTAAGTAAGAGGAAAGGGTGTGGATGAGGGTCATGCAAGATAGGATTAGGTTTATCCATTGCAATGCATTCAAAAATTGGCTACGTATAGTACTCAATAAAAACAGAGTGTAAAACCTAGTACAATGACTAAGTCGTGAAGGGTGCAATTTAGATAACACAAATGATAGAGGTGAAAATTGAGGGTTGTGAGATTGTGGGTGTGGGACACAAGATATGAGGAATTACGAGTCTGGAATAGGTTGGAATTCCACACCACTATTCTCGCAAGGCATAAAATGACTAAGTGTAGAAAGAATAAAATGTGGTAAGTCGTGACAAATGACTACAATGTTGGGGACTTAAATAGTAGGGTTATTTGAAAGTAAGGAAATGGAAATGAAATATGAAGTGTAGAAAATGGAAAAAGGAAAATTTTAAAAGGAAATTGGAAATAGGAGAAGAAAAATGGAAAATAAAAAATAATAGTGAAAATGAATAAGTGGAAATGGAAAATGGAAATAAATTATGAAAATGAACATGGAAATTAATAATCGAAATGGAAATGGGATAAGTATGGAAATGGTTAAATGTGAAAATGGTTAAGTATGGAAATGATGAAGTATGGAAATGGTTAAATGTGAAAATGGTTAAGTATGGAAATGGTGTGGATGATTGAAAAAATATCTAAGTATGGAGAGTAGTGAGGAAAATGTCTAAGTGTGGAGAGTAGTGAGGAAGGAGAGTAAAGTAGAAATAAGGGAAAATTGCTAAGTATAAAGTGTGGAGAATGGAAAATGAGGAAAATGGAAAAATGGCTAAGTATGGGGAAACAATATGTGGGAGACAAATGGCATATCTTGGGCATATGAGCATTATTTTATATTTGATGAAGTGATGAATGGGGATGAGACCTAGGACTATTTAGTGAGAATATTGGCATAATTATTTTCCTTCTTTTAGTATCTCTTCTTTTTCTTTATTCTCTTTTATTTCAAAGAGAAACTATCCCCATTATACTTTCATGATGAAGAACTGGAGAGTTGAAGTTGATTGGAAACTTGTTGGGTTTTCACGATCAATAGTTGAAGATTATTTGGAAATTTCCATATTCGAAAAAAAATTGGTCTCTATTTGAAAGAAAAATAATTTCACATATTTACCCCAATCACTTTGTTGATGAGTGTCAGGAAAACACATCCACATTCATCTCTGTAAAAATATCCATTTTTTCCTCTCTAGATAAGACTTGTTTTGAAACTTCACCCCCTAAAATCACTTTTCTTGATTCTTTGTGTACAATATCACTAGATGATGCAATTTGGGTTATTGAAATTACTGATCTTTCAAGAAATTATTTACCCAAATGATGTCTCTTAGTTTATTCCTCTTCAGATTTAAAACTTGAATCTATTCTAATCTTTTTTGTGAGAGGTTCTATTATGTCTTCCTCCATTGGATCATCTTTCTCTAGCATATTCCTTTCAATATCTGATTTCTCTAGAGTTTCCATTACCATATCCATTCCTTTTTATGTCTAATCATATTCAATTATGACAACTATAGTAGATGCAAAATATGTTCCAGTTGTTTCATTTTTAACAATTCCTCTATGTGTTGATATTATACCTTGTCCTTGTAGTATTCCCTGAAATTCTATACATGAGTCTTTGTTTTCTAGTCTTTATGTTCCTGCATCTTCAATTGGTGATAAAGTGCACTATTAAGGAACTCCTTGTGATGTTGTTGGTTTGAACACCGCAAAGTTGTGTGTAATGTACATGGGATCACATGGGTATGCCTTGAAGTTATCATGGTAGCATTCAGAATGGACACCATGACATACGAGCACGAGCTCGTCCAGTTTCTGATTCTAATAGATACAAAAAAAAAATAACACTTCTAGATTTGGGAGTCAATTTTTAGTGACATATTTGTGGTGGTGCTAGTGATCAAGGCCACATTTCAATTGGGTCATAATTTTAACTCCAAAAAAAGGTGGTGCTACTGGTAGCATCACTTTTTTTTATCAAGGGTCAATTCCAGGGTTTTATCCACAATGTCAAAAGAGAAATTTCAAACAAGTTTCATTTTTAACCACCTCCCCCCAAAATGGTCCTATCAGTAGCACCAATTTTTTATTTGAGGGTTGATTTTGGTGTTTTTTAAACAAAAATATGATATTTTCAGGCTAGATTTCTTGTTTTGAGGTAACAATTCTCGCTAAGTTGGTAACTTTATTATATGTATGAATTAAGGAAAATGACAAGTTGTTGGGACTATACTATGTGCCAATTCACACTCCCAAGTAGGAATATCCTCTAAGTTAATAGAAAATATTGAAAAAGTTAGGTTCCATATAGCTTAAACATTTTTTCTAGATAAATAAGTATTGAAGATGTCTTGGTATTTATCTACAAAATATCTATTTTTTTTTTTTTTGATCCGGGCTATTGGAACATTGGAATTTTCTTCCTAGGAGCCATAAATTCTCAGAATATTAAAACCTTGTCCAAAAATATTTTTCAATTTTTAACCAAAGAATATTTGTCTTGATGTATTATGAAAGACTACTTCAGAAAAATGAGGTTTCATGAAATACCTGCTAGTTTTGATGCTAAGAATTGATATGAAGAGTTTTTGTTAAGAATTGTTTATCTTTTGGAAATCCTACTTAATCTCTGACTTTGGCTCGGCTAGAGTTTTCTTAGGTAGTATGTAGAATGAAAATAAAGTTGATGGTTTTTATTTTGCATTGTCTACTTGTTTGTCTGAGTTAAAAATACACCTGTCACATTCCATATTTTTGTTTATTTTTATGTGTCAGTGTAATTACTAGCTCTAACGACCCAATGTGTGGAAAGGTGGTAGGAGTGAATGCGAAAAACAAGAAGTGGTTTATGGGATTTCAAGATTGTGGTTTTGATCCTAATATCAAAGTCATGTAAACTATCATAGAATAACATGTGGATGGTGGGTGGTAAGAGGTTATGAGACTTTGAGACCAAGTTAACATACCTCAATCACAAAATCTTGTAATCAAACCCAACCATTGATCAACCTCATTTATAATTGTTTGATCTAGCAACCATTCACTTTACATTTTCATGTTAAAAACATGCTAATAACATGTGCCTTATATTATATCTCATTAATATTTACACCTACCTTCTTTTGATATGACTTTAAACTGATGATTTCGACAATTTATTTCCCTTTAAATCCTTGCAACTCTTTTTTGTGAAAAAATTAATAAATTTTCCATGTCAAGAGTTTTATAATCACTAGAGTTAGAACAATGTCTATATAAAACACTAATTTATGTTAATTCCTAGACAAATCCCCATGTTATGTGTAAAACCCCTTATTAATTCCTACATATTGAATTATTACATTTATAACATTATAATTTTTTTTCATCTAGAACCCTTCATTTTACCCTTTCATTATAACTGTACCCTTTGTCTCATATATATATACCAAGGAGACCTATTCTTAACATCATATTATCTCATCTCATATTGTACTCTGAATTGGATATATTGTAAAAGGATGTTTCCCCTTCAAAGTGGGCTGCATTCATTGATTGTTTATCATTTTTTAAGGTGTTATATCATAACATTTGGTATCAAAGCATTGATCCTAGGGTTTTTATTCTCCAAGTGAGTCATCATATCATTTTTTCTATAACTTTGTTTCTTGGCTGATTCAGATATAAAAAGTTATAGGTTACTTAGACAACATATCAAGGTACCCGTGGCACAAATTTTAGCTTCTTGGTCATTACAATTTTAGAGATATAGCTTATGGAAGATATGGTTGTTGATTCATCTTGAATTTAGTTTTAAACTAGTCATCTTTGGATTTTCACTATAACTTTTTTTCTAGGAAGTTTCAGATAGTGAAACTTTGTGGAGACTGAGGAGAGATCTCCTAGTATAGGTTGTAGAAATTTTAGAAACGGGTATTAATAATGGACACATAGAATTATGTGCAATTCCTCTCTCTAGAAAAGTTTGAAAATATTCAAAGTTTGGGAAAGTTACCTTAAATTTCACTTGGCACATCAATTTTTTCGTTAGACCTATGACATTACAGAGAGGACATGTTAGATTACTACATGATGAAATTTTAGAAATACATTAGTAGGAAGGCTAACTAGGAGGACAAACTACTAATTAATGATTTCAAAGGTACACAACTTACAATTGGCATAAAATTTTATTGGAAGATCTCTTTTTGGTGATTCAAAATTTGTGATAAAGAAGAAAAAGAGGAGAATTATTCTTTTCTCAAATGGATCCAAATTATCCTCCAAAATTTAGTTCACCAACTAAGCCTCAAGAGAGCTCAACCATGACTCAATATGAAATCCGATAGATTTATCACCAGATGGAAAAGAAGATCACTAGAAGTAGGGAACACATGGAAAAGAAGATCACGGAAAGTAGGGAACAAATAGATAATAATATGAATGGAAATAAGAATGACACAAAAATCAAGATGAATGTAAATAGGGAAGAGATGAAAACAAATATGGAACACATGAAACATAATATGGATGAAACTATGAAAAGAAATATGCATGAAATGAAAAATAAGATGGATGAAAATATGGATGAAAATAAAGAAGAAATACAAAAGTCCATGAAAGAATTGAAAAATTCCTCATCTTCCATGATATTTCATGTTCTATATGAGAGACTCCCTGAAGGAGATATTAAAATGCAATGAACTCATGAAAATAAATGTAGTATTCAGGTTGAAGCAGCTACCGATAAATATAATAAGAAATTCTCAAGTGGATTTAAATCGAATAATGGAGTTGATTGTGGTGGGGGTCCTAAATTCAACTTTCCTAAGATTGAATTAAATAGATTTGATGGAATAGAGGTCTTTACCTAGGTGAACCAAATATAGAAATATTTTGAACTATATAGTATTATGGATGATAAGAAATGGATTCACATAGAAACTTTCAAATTTGAGATAAAACCATGTCAATGATATCAATGGGTAATTAAAAATAAGACCCTGTTTTATGATTATACTTGAGGTTTATTTACAATAGACTTAGAAGCACAGTATAGGAGAATTTAGGAACATGACTACTTCAGTCAATTAATAAGAATCAAACACTTAGGTGATATTGAATATTATAATTCATAATTTCAAGTATTGGCCACAAGGGTGGTGACATAAGTGATGAAAATTTGTTGGAATCTTACATGAGTCGATTAAAGGAAGACATTAAACATGAATTTTTCTTAAGACATCCTAGAAATATTAAAGAATCTATGCAATTTTCTCATCATATTCAAGGCAAGAATAAGGCTACACATAATTCTACCATTGGAGAATACAAAAGGAGTAAAGATCATTTTTGGGTTCACAAGCCAATCGTACCTCAACTAACAAGGTTGACGCATCAACAAATGGATGAAAGAAGTGAAAAAGGACTATGTTTCAATTGTGAGAACATGCACAGTAAGAGGTATAAATGCGGTGAGAAGAAATTATTCTACATAAACTGTGAAGAGGAAGAAGATCGCGAATTGGAACCACCACAAAATCCAAATCTAGAAGTGACTGCCCCAACAATATATTGTCATGCATTGGATAACATCAGTACTCAAAAAACCCTCAATATACAAGGATACATCAAAAAGAAAAAGGTAACAATATTGATTGATTCTCGTAGTACCCATAATTTCATTAATTACAAATTGGCAAAATATCTCAATTTCTTTGTATATACCACATGAGAGTTTAAAGTAATGATTGAAAATGGAGGTACCACAAATTTTTTAGGAAAATGAAATACCATTAAGCTCAACATGGGGGAGTATTTTTTGGGTAGCCCCATGATTTCCATCCAAATGGGTGGTACTAATGTTGTATTAGGGGTCGAATGGTTAAAATCATTGGGAATAGAGGCCATTGATTTTGAATATTTTTTCGTGAGATTTTCCTCAGATGGCAATGAAATTGAACTTAGAGGTATCCAAGGAAAACCTTCTAATGTGATAAGATCCAATAGCAGGACAAAATTACTCAAAAGGGGACACTAGGGTGTAATTGCACAATTTTTCTCACTTGATGTTCAAACATGTATATCCTATGCTCCACTAGATCTCCAAATAGTTATCAACAATCATTTCAAGGTATTTGGTGAAATTCCTAAGGGTTTTCTACCTACTTGAGATCTTGACCATGTTATTAATTTGGAATGAGGAAGTCTACCACCTAAAATTAGTCCTTACAAGTGTCCATTTGCACAAAATGGTGATATTGAGCATGTGATACGAGAAATGTTATATGATCTAGGTGGATATTGGTGGCCACCCACATATTCCAACTCGTTTATCTTGGCAGTTTGGAAGTTTGGAAGTTTTTTCCTAGTTTTCGAGTCCTGAACTTCTGAGGCTGTTTTGAGACCCTAAGCAACATTTTTAGTGTTCTCCATATTCAAAGTGTAGATACAGTCATATTTTGATGATATAATGTTTATTCCTTGGATAGACCTTTCCAACGAGCTATCTTGCACCTAAAACGAAGATCGTATGCAAATTTTACGATCCCGAGAAGTTGATGTACCAACTTACCCCAACAACGCCCACATGAGTTTTGGTGCTTCATCTCCTAGGGTTAGGTTTTTGTATGTCTAGGGTTTTTGCATTCATTTTTATTGTAAAAATTCTTTTAGAGCCTCAATGTACTCATCTTCTTGCGAATGAGCGTAGTCGTCACATCACTTCTCAGAGATAAGCTTCCACCATTCTAGAAAGCTTGCTTTAGTATGCATTTTACAGTTTAAACATATTTATTATTTAATAGAGGTCAAGTTTTATTGTATCTCTTTTATTATTCACTGTGTCTTTGTGTTAATATTATAAATATATGTTTCATTTTGTTCTGCTCATAAATCCAGATCATTGGTATCAGAGTTGTTTTCTCCTTGTCATTTTTAGTGCATGTCCCCGATGAGGTAAGGGTATAGAGAGTTGGGTCTCAAGCTTGTTTATCTTGAGGACAATTGATCTCACATGCCCAAGAAAAATTCCATGACAGGTGAGAATAAATACGATGGGACAAAATATCACTTCAAAATGTTACTTGAGGAATCCCTAGAGTGACAGAGGAATGATATGATGGACATATTTGTGCAAATCCTTTGACAGATCCTGACAAGCGACACATCTACCTCAATCCAATCCACTGCCCCCTTCAAGGTATAGATCAAATTTTATATTTGTATATTTGAAGTTCAAATAGATGCAGATGTCGTAGATAAATGGTAATACCTTCTAGAAGGGTATTTTTTTGTCCACAACTTTTCCGATAGGGAAAAGATTACATTTTTTCTCCTAAAGGCCATACCCCATGTCAAATATTGGTGGGAGAATTTCTATGAGGAAAAGGAAATAGAGGGATCCACATTATTTGGAGTTTCACCCACGTGAGGTTCCTACAGGGATGTTATTAAGGAACAATACTACCTCGTTGGAAGTTATGATGACTTGTATACAAGATGTACCACACTGTGATAGGAAAAAGACCAAACAGTGCCAGAGTTCCCCAATGTCTTCCATACCTTGTGCAACAATATGTGTATCAAATATTTTGAGTGTCATCTGGTGTTCAAATACCATGTTGGTTTGCATAGATACATCTAGAAAGAAATGGAGTTTTTTGACATCTCGTCATTGGGTGTAGCCTATCGATATGCTACCAAAATTGAGCAGAAGATTAAACAAAATACATGGCATTTTGGGTCTGGGAACCCATCATAGAAGAAGAAGGGAAAGGAAACCCCAACCCGTAGAAGAAAGGAAAAATAAAATATGGACAGCCTCAGGAAAACTAGTCTAAGCTACAAACAAATAATGACAATGGGAAGACGAAGAAAGACACTAGGAAGTGGTGTGACTTCCATAAGAGCCCCTAGCATAGCACTGTTGATTGCCTCTCAAATAATTCATTGGTGGTGGAGGTAAAAGCCTCTAAAATAGATGTGGATTCTGACTCAGATTAATAACTAGAAAAGGGGAGATAGATTATTGATGTGGAACCTAGTGCCATTGTTGCTACCACCAAGATCCAGCCCACTGAACCTGATGAGAGAGAGGAAGGAGAGTATTTATTTCATTCACAAATGTGGGTGAAGGGTACTCCAATGCACTTCATCATTGATAGTGGTATCCATAAGAACCTCATCTCAGTAGATGTCATCAAGGTGTTATCCCTTCCAACAACACCACACCCACATCCATACACCATTGGATGTCTACGCCAAGGAAGCGATCTTCACATCAGCCAATAATGTCTCCTGTCCTATGACATCAATCTCTTCAAATATGAGGTATTGTGTGATGTTGCTCCCCTTGAAGTTTGTGAAGTCCTTTTGGGCCAACCTTATTTATGGAAATTCCATGTTGTATATGATTCTATGCCTCACAGTGTTATTATCAACTTTAAAAGGAAATCGTAGATGATACCTAAGGTAGTCTAACCTACTGCCATTTCCTTGATCTCTGCCAATAAATGCAGGAAGGCCATCTCTCAGACTAGGAAGTTTGTATTCTTTGTGATTATCTCTCAAAGTGAGTGAAAGGTTTCACCCACATCCATGGTCTCTATGATTGATCTCTCCAAGCAACAAAAACAAGTCGATAAGGTTGTGGAAGAATAAAAAGACATATTCTCCTCACCCACTGGGGTACCTCTACACTATCAAGTCAAGCATCCAATCGATCTAACCCCCGGTGCACCACTACCCAATCGTTCTTTCTATCATCACTCTCTATTAGAAAATGAGGAGATCAAGCATCAAATCCAAGAAATGCTCCAAAATGGGCACATCCGACCGAGCTCATCACAATGTGGAATCCCAAACATGATTTTGTAGAGGAAAGATAAGACCTAGTGACTATGCATCGATTACCTGGCTCTAAATAAAATTGTAGTCAGGAAACAATACCTGATTCCCTCAATCCATGATCTCCTTGACCAGATCAAGGGGGCCAAATACTTCAGTAAGATTGATTTGAATTTTGGATACCATTAGGTCCCAATAGAGCAGATAGTTGTATGGAAAAATTCCTTGAAATCCAAAGAAGATCTTTTCAAATGGTTGCTCATGCCCTTTGGTTTGACGAATTCACCAAAAATTTCATGAGGATGATGAATGATATCTTTCTTCCTTTCACCAATTATTTTTTGGTGGTGTATGTGGATGACATCCTCATCTACAACAAGACTTGGGAGGAAAACTTGCAACATATTCATTAGGTTTTTCACACTCTACAACAGCACAAGCTATACACAAATTTGGAAAAATTCTCCTTCGGCATGGACAGGGTATAATACCTAGGCTACATTGTTGATGAACATGGAGTGCATGTTGATATTGCCAAGATCTAGGTCATTTGTGACTAGCCAGTTCCAACCACACTCACTGAGCTTCATAGCTTTTCAGGCCTTGCCAATTTCTATCGCAGGTTTGTGTTGGAATTCTCCCATATTGCATGGGCCCTTATCCAAGTAACCAGGGGTGGTGGTAAGGAAAAGTTCATTTTTGGATTTTTGCAACAACAATCATTTGATGATTTGAGGAAACACTTGTGTTCAACCCTAGTGATCCCATTACTTGATCTGCAACAACCCTTTGAGATCAAGATAAATGCTTTAGACTATGTTGTGGGTGCAGTTCTCAGTCAACACGGAAACCCTGTGGTCTATCATAGTGAGACACTATCAGATGTTGTCCATAAGTACCCTACTTACAAATAATAAATGTACTCCATTGTGAAATACCGCCACCAATTGAGGCATTACATTCTTGGGAAGGAGACAATCATTCGCACCAATAATAAGTCATTGCAATTCATGTAGACATAGGGAAAATTACAGAACGGTCGTCATCAGAAGTGTTCCACATAATTGTAGCAATTCCATATCAACATCAAGTATAATTTAAGAAGAAAAAATTGCATCGTTGATTGCCTCAACCACCCTCTAGTTGTAGAACTCACCACAGTGCTAAAATATTACAACCACGAGACCTCCGAGTGGAACCAACTCTGATAGTGATCCTAACTTCTCCACCACTTACCAAATGTTGGGAGAAAACATAGTTGTCACCAACTTCCATCTTCAGGATGGGTTGTTGTGCCATCTGGGCCATCTCTACCTTGCATCAAGTGAGCAAGTGAAGATGATTTGGGAAGCCCACTATATTCGACTGGCATGACACTTTGGTGTTGAAAAGACAGTGGTAGCTTCGTAGCAACATTTATATTGGCCAAATATTTGATAGTATGTTATTAAGTATATCAGGACTTGCACTGTCTGGACCATTGCCAAACCGACCATTAAGAAAACAAGGATGTACACCCCTCTTCCTACTCTTAAAAGGCCTTGGGAATCCATATCGATGGATTACATTATGGGCCTTCCTTCCACAAATAAGGGAAATGACTACGTTTTTTTGGTGTTTGATCATTTTTCTAAAATGGCGATTATGGTCGCCTGCAAGAAGAGAATCACAATAGAGACCACTGCCAAGCTCTTCTTCAAATGAGTATGGGTAGATTTTGGGATACCAAAACTGTTAGGTGAAAATATTGTCGTTTAATTCCATTGTAGTATTTTCCCAACCATTTAATTTGTCAATCCAAGGTTTGTAGGCTTATGAAGCACACGCACTGTATATGCAGGACTGAAGTAGAAGTAATCTAATCTA